>JAPQLA010201614.1:0-20712 GCA_029822935.1 Naso vlamingii | reverse complement strand
CCGAGAGGAGTTAGTCGAGACCAATGCACTGGAGTTAACTCTCTTGTCATCCAGTGTCTTTGGTAAATGGAAATTATCGAGCCCGGCAAACTTATCGACCTCATTTTTTATTATCGTACGATTAATTGATTTATTGATTATCGCGACAGGCCTAGTCGTGAGGGATGACAGTGTCATCATTCCTGGCAGAGTTTCATGGTGAAGTGTCAGTTTGGTACACGTGGGCCCAACCCTAACTCAAATACCGTGTCAGTGCTCTCCTTACAGATAAATCTTAGGGCTCTGTTTTCATACCAGCGCAAATCCCGGTATAACTGCAATTTTGTGCAGGTGCGGCCGTGCTGTGTGCTCTTGCAAATTTGGGAAACCGGCTTACGCCAAGATGGGTGTGATGCACAGCAGGGGAGTGTCCACAAAATCCGCCTGGTGCAGTGTCATTTTCGTGTCAGAAGTTGCACTGCGTTTACAGCAGCTCAGACCACATCTGAGTTCAGACCACGTCTAAGGTCAGCGCAGCCGGTCGAGAATAATTTTGGTGGATGTGGTGTGCACATGGCAGACCTGTCCAAACCCCCACAGACAGGTTTGGTGGATGTGCTCTGTGTTTCATTAGGCTACATAAATAATCAACACGTTAATATTGAACGACACGTCCTGTTTCAGTTCATCATGTAAAATAATAAGTTGACTCTTTTCTGTTGAAGTGGATGTGAATCAGGCAGTTGCTGTGCGTCATGATGCAGCAGCCACTTTCCCTCCATTGAATGCAAAGCAGGAGCAGACATGCAAGTACCTGTATTCAATAGACAAGAGTCAATATTTTTATGATTAAAAATGCTGCATTCAGTCAGTTATTTGGGTTATTTTTTCCACATTCAAATGAACTTTTCACCTGTTTTCTATACCATCGTTTCTCTGGTGTCTGTCAACCCAGTCAAATCAGTCAACCCAGGAGAGCAAAATATTTGAAATGAAAATGTCGTTTTTTAAGAGAAAACACCAACAATATGGGTTGAAGCAGAAATTTTCGTCACATAAAAATATCTTGTGAATTTTGGAAATTATTTGATCCACATCTTTTCAATAAATCTGGACTTTTTTTCACTTTGAAACACTGAACACTGATGTTACATTCCTTCATCAGCAGGGCGCGTGGCTGCTCATTGATTATAAATCATGTTTAACTTCAAAACTCAGCCTGGGACAGATGGAACATGTGCGCGGTCTCCAGTCTGGATTCAGCCATGAAGATCTGTAAGAACAAACAGGCTGGTCTCGGATCAGGAGAGGACTTGTGTTCTGTGAGGTCTGTGGATTTTTACCTGCGCGAGCTGTTGCTGTGTGACAACAGGCCGAACGTTTCCTGTGAAGTTTGCAGATATGAAGCAACCAAACTGATCTGGAATGTGTCTGCTTTTAACAACATCAGTGACGTTACGAGCACGTTGCTCCTCATCAGTGATGTTGTAAATAAATTCCCATTAAGAGCCTGAACCTCCCGGACAAGGACATCAGTTTCCTCTTGTGTAAAGTTTGGCTGGTGGATCCGGTCTGTTGCCTCTCCTGCCATGTTGAAACTGTCACTGCGCTGCACCACAGCGGATTTAAAGGTACTGAGAGGAGCTCATTTGATTGGCCATGATTAAAATCGGCTGTGATCACACCCACACATGCACATCCCTCCTATCTCTCTGCTGTGCCCTGCGCCTGGTTCACCAAATTCCCAAAAGAGATTTTGCCACACCTACTTGCAGCATCCAGTGCAGCTACGCCTACACCACACCTGATTCAGGAAAATAGAGCCCTTAATCTTTGTGAATAAATCAACATGTATGTCCTAAGAATAGAGCTCCAGAAAGGTGAATGGGATTGATTTTCCTGTCATGTTTATGTCACTGACAGCCCACATTTGGTTATCCCACCCAGGGTGCCTTCCCTCCTTGTCCAGGCTTTCCTTCTCAGCCTGGATTCCCAGGCCAACCTGGATTCCCAGCCCAGCCTGGATTCCCAGCCCAGCCTGGATTCCCAGGCCAACCTGGATTCCCAGCCCAGCCTGGATTCCCAGGCCAGCCTGGATTTCCAGCCCAGCCTGGATTCCCAGGCCAGCCTGGATTTCCTGCCCAGCCTGGATTCCCAGCCCAGCCTGGATTTCCTGCCCCAGTGCCTGTGAGTATCAGGCAGATGGGATGATCAGTTCGACAGCCATTTTACAGAGCTGCTCTGGGGGAAGCTCACAAATTACGAAATCAGCAGAAATTGAAGGGATGGTTCACAAAAAAGTATAAGTCAGTCATTATCTTCTTATCCTCGTGCTGATGGAAGGTCCGTGAAGGTTTTTAGTCCACAGAAAACGCTAGAGTTGTTTTTTTGCAGGTTTTGAGAATCTTTCTGCAGTTTCTGCCTCCACCTAATATAAATGAGGTAAATGAAACTTAATTTATATAATAAACATAAAAACATATAAATAAATTAAACGTGAGCTGGAGCAAAAACAGGGAGGGGAGGGGGCAGCGCAGTTGCTTCCTTAGGAGTCTCATTCTACAGCTAGCTTGATTTCCAAATGCTACCAACTACAGTTTTACTGCAGTATTTTTGTAAACCTCATGAGCTTAAACTGCGAGTCTACACGTCAGATGCAGTATCTTTAAATATCAATTAAACATTATCAGACAGATTCTTCTGACATTTATTGCAGATGGTTGGAAAAAGTGACAGAAGTGGTCGTCAAGAATGAGAAAAAGGTGTGCTAAAAAAAAAAAAAAAAAGCTGTTTCAAAATGTGGCTCTTGCCTCTGCACAACCGAAGTGGGGAGTGAGTGTGAATGTTGTTTTCTTGCTTTTGGTAAGTTACGAAAGCTGTCAGATACAGCCACCCAGAGCAGGTGGAGGGAGGAGTTTCTGAACTTTTTCAACCATCTAGAGGCAGTTCTGAAGAAGTGCTCACCTTATTCAGCGTTGGTAAAACAGGTGTATTTGATCAGGTCTGTCAGAGGTGAGACAGCAACAGTTTTAAGTAGTCTTTAGTCTGTAAATTCATTGGTGCTCGTTGATCAAAACAAAAATGGATTATAACTGTATTTGTATAATTAATACTCCCACTCTGTGGCTGTACAGGCTGTACCATACTGCAGCATTATCAGTGGTGGACTTTCACCTGGCAGGACCATCACTATCCAGGGGATGGTTCCCCCCAGTGCCACAAGGTCAGACCTCATCGGTTGTTGCTGGATTTCACTTTGGACCGAGGTTTAAGAAATTAAAGCACATAACCTTGAGACTGAGGGGATGTTACTTTTCAAATCCTAGTAGTTTTCTGGAAATACCAACCTCAGCTTTAAATTTCTGATAATAATAAACTGACTTTTACCTCTAAATCTAGTGCAGTTCACTGTGAAAGACACTGGCTCTCATTCATTAAATGTTTAAAAATCTGTGAGTAGATTTGTAAATAAAGGACCATAGGCGTGTGCACATGTTCATGAATCCCAGACAGCGTGCTCCTGCAAGTCATCAATTAGCATACATCCCCACCCACGAACACCATATAAGGATGTTACATTTACTTTATATATTACGTCAATATTACACTATATTACATCAAAGTAATGTAATATTTCAAACTTTTTGTCATGTTGAAATTAGTGTTTCAAAGTCACTGTGAACATAAGCAATATGAATTAAAGCACAATATGAATTAAAAATATATCTAGTAATGACAAGTAATTATGTGCATTTTCGTGTTTACACAAGCACTACAAGCAGTCAGGAGCAGGTGTAGTTTATGTTAGAACCTATGAAAAGATCTTGAAAGATATTGATAAATACCAAAATAAATAAACAAACAAACAGTTTACACACAAATTTGATCTGCTCACGTTTCATGAGGGAGACCCAGTACCTAGGGCTTATCACTGTCACTCTTTGGTTTGTTTGCTCTCAGGTTTAATGTGAACCTCTGCCATCACTCTGGCATCGCTCTGCATTACAATCCACGTTTCAACGAGAACACTGTGGTCCGAAACGCCAAGCAGAACGAGAGGTGGGGCTCTGAGGAGCGCGGCGGAGGAATGCCCTTCCACCGGGGACAGCCTTTCACGGTACCGCAGCAGTTATTTCACTGGCCGCACACACTGACCTTTTCACTGCTCACTGGCTTGTGTTTACGAGAGCAAACAGTCAGAAAACAGTTTGTGTTGTGTTTCCATCACTTGAGCTGAGTGTGCAGTTCAATTAGACTTCAAAACATTAATGTGAAGGGACGGTATTCACTCTGGTTTAGTGTGGAAAATCTGCATAATACAAGAACATATATATGTAAAATATATCATCTGAGGTTTAATCTATTTAACAGTTCTAACAGTAAATATCTGAATCGCAACATTACGTTGTTTTTAGATTTCAAAATTGTGAGAATGTAACAGGAATAGAGCCAGATGTGTTCTTGTAAAATTGTGACTTCTTCTTCTGATCGATTGCCAAACATTGGCTTAAAAGCTCAACAAAGAGAATTTCACATCAGGATATTTTGTCAGTTCGAACTTGTCAAGTCATACAGGAAGTCTGATTTACCAGACATTCCTCCTTTAAAAAAAAAAAAATTATTTTTAAGTGGATTTAGAACACAAAACTAAATCTTAGCTGCTGTGCAGCAGTGAGCTGGAACAGAGCAGTTTGAGGAGGAAGAAGAAAAAGAAAGAAGAAGAGAAGGGGGATCAATAAATACAGGAAAGCCCATCAGCAGAAGTGTCAGGCTCAAAGTTACTGTTAACCCTGGAGGTCAGAGGACTGTAGTTCACGCAGCACAAAGCTCGAGTAGATTGATGTCCCTTTTGCATGATCTGGATCTTGAATTTGAAAATAGGAGGTGGCTTTACACACGGCTCTGACAAATACTCGTGGGTCCCACAGCCCAACAGTGTGGACCATAATTATTTAAAACATCGTAAATCAAAAATAACCCAGTGTTTACTGCTCTGCATGTTTCAGATGTTTCCCTGCTCCAACACATCTGATTCAAAGGAAAGGGCTGCTCCATGACGAGCTGATCATACGAATCAGTTCAGGCGGAGCAGGGAGACATCAGAGACATGCAGGAGAGGCGGTCCAACGACACCAAGACTCACAGAAAGGGAAAGGAGTAAAAGTTCAGTCAAAAATGCAGATACCAAGACAAAATTGGTGTTCCTCATAAAGACTACATAGAGATGTCTGTAATTTATTTTTTTACATGGATTGACTGTTCCATAAATTGATGTTTGAAGACGCTCTTTCCATTAACTGCCATTGCAGACTACGTCTGTCATGATTTTTCTTTTGGACCATTAGAGGTTCATTTTTCTGAGATGTTGCTGAATCAGTTTACAGTAAAACACTTCGATGCACTGTGGACGTAGTTTTTGATATCTTAAAAACCTGTCTGGGTTGTTTGTGAAAGGCAGTGTGGAGATGAAATGTAGTGACTGTTGTTTTAAGTGAGCTAAAAATGTGGAAAAAGCCAATTTCCAGATAATAAGAACAGCCGGCAGCACTATTAGATATTTTGCAGTATACTTTAATTTCACACCCTCAGTTCTACGTGATTAAACTTTTCCCACTTCCTTGTATTGTAAACTCTGGGTGGTAGTGTAAAAAAAAGTCATCACAGCAAGATTGTTGTACTGTTCTCTGGGTGGGGAGGGGTCCTTAATATGTGAGATTTTAAAATGGACCTCTTTCTTTCAGCTGACGATCTGCTGTGAGAGTCACTCCTTCAGGATTGTGGTCAATGGGATGCAGACACACAACTTTAAGCATCGTTTCACTCCGCTCCATCAAATCACCAACCTGGAAATCGTTGGTGACGTCAGTCTGACCTCTGTGATGGTGTAGAGGTCGGGCGCGTGGCCGTTCCTGACATCCCACACATAAAACAGTTTCCCTCAGTGCAGACGATGCTGTTGTTCATGAGGTCATGCTGAGTGGTTACTTTGGATGTTTAGGTATTGTATGTATGCAACCTGTGTATTCATACCACAAACAATCATTCTCATCTACACTGTATGATTTGCAGTACATTTCCTCTATACACTGATGCTAAAAGGAAAAATCCACATGTACACAATACAGTCGCTTCTCAATTGTGTATTCATTAACGCTTTATGACAGATGAAAATAAACTATAATGTGTGTATATGGCGTGATGAGTTCTTTCTTCCTGGATTAAACAGTTTAATGGTTGTAGATGCCAACATTTTTAAACTGTTAACATTACAGATACCTCATGATGCACATCTACAACACAATATTATCTTTTTACTTATATATATATATTTTTTTCAACTTGTATGGTAAAAAATTTACAGCAACCTGTAAAGAAAGCCGTCTGATTTTGTAGAGAAGATGAATTCTTAACCTGTGTGCCTTATAACAATCTGATGAGAAGGAGGAGAGGCGGGGGGCGGAGTCAGACCACTGTCCCCGTAAAATGCAGGAAAATGACAACAAGGGGAGAAGGAGCAGCATCTCTGATGTATCTGAGGGGAACAGGCAAAACTCAGGACATAAGACAACCACTGCAGAGCACCCATGTCCATGTGCCGAGCTGAGAGCCACCGAGACGAAGATGCAGGAGCACCTTCATCAAGTCCACAGTGACCCCAGGAGGGAGGACAACCTGAAGAGGATGGAGAAACTTATAAAGCCAGGTGAGGTTTGCAGGAAGTCACAACTTTCTCAAGACAGCCAGAGGGAAGTCAGCTCCAGGGCCAAAGGATACTCGAGGGTAGACAAGATATATAGAAGGAAAGGCTCAGGAGATGATTTTGGAAGTTAGTGAGGTGCGTGGAAGAGGATCCTCCTGCTGACGGCTTGGCAGAGCGACCTATAGAGCTGCTACTCACAGTTAATAAAGGCACAAAGACCCAAAATATCTTTAAAAAGTTTACATCCAAACTAATTCACTTGCTTGTTTGTAACTTTCACTATATCACGTAGTCGTCATCAGTCATTGCTTGAGAACAGTCACATGCTTTTGTTGTAACTGTGATGACAATGATTTAGAAAACTAACAGGCATTAGAAAAATGCTTCACAGAGCAAAAAGTAAAACAAAATGTCCCTCATCATGTTTCCTCATGAAGGTCTTTGAACCAAAACGCTGTTAATGAAGGTTCTTGATTGTAAGTGAGGCGAACGCTGACCACGTTTACATGCACACAATACTCTGGTTACTGACCGGGACCGGTAAACGCTGTAACTCATGTCAACAGCTTACCCCTGTAAGCATTGCCGGATTAAGTCCTTACTCAAATAATGAAAAACCTGAATAAGATAGCTGGGTTATGCTTGTATTAACAGGAATGTTCAGACACGTGCACACCTTACCTCGGTAACTACTGGTGCATGCTCTTGTGCACATACTCGTGCGTGCAGTAACAAGGAAGAGACGGGCATAGCTCGCCCACCGCTAATTAGCTTAGCTTAAACACTGGTAGTCAATGGGAAGTGCTAGCCTGCCTCCACCTAAAGTCATCAGGTAAACTTTCAAACAACTCTAAACGGTCCTGTGTGCTTGTTGTGACTTGTTTATTTACCATGTTATGTTATTTTTTTTTTGACTTGCATTATCAATTAATTTAATTTTAGAATCAAATGCGTTTACTGTTATAACTGTTTCTTTGCACACATGTGCCCTGCAGTTTACATCTGGTGTCTTCATCCTGTTGCTCTTGTCTTTCGGAACATAAGACATGAAGTAGCACAGTTGTTTGCAGTAGCATTCAGTGTTGTAAAATAGCTAAAAGCAGTGCACACACAGAGCATGAAATTAGCTGCATCTTCAGTGAAAGCTAGCGGGCCAAAGCGCGCCTGTGTACTTTGGCTGATAGCGGGAGCTACGAGGGGGTCATGTATACGGGAATGTGATCATGGTATTGCCATTTTTTTCCCTTTGTAAACAGGTCTGACCGTAATCGGGTTAAACTCAGTAACCTGAATATTGCGTGCATCCAAACATGGTCAGTGTTCAGGAGTTTTTGTTCTGCTTTCATCGGTCTTTGGTCTTCTCCTACACACCTGCCAACCCACAGGTGTACAAAAGTCTTCACCCTGCTTTAAGAAATAAAATCAGAGTCAACATCATGTGATGGTGGCTTTGGACGTACACTCGAGTCAAAGGGTCAGGATTTATTGGTTATTATTATTGGTTGGATACTTTCAAATTCTGGGTTTGGACGGTTTCTCCAGTTCCCGGTCAGTGTTTTGGGTCATTCCAGAGTTCTTCATGGTTCTGACTGAAAACATCTGACATTGTGTGTTCAGGTAGGTAGATGAACGTTCGTTAGGCATCTCCTAAAACCCAGACTCATCCAGCAGACCGCGAGATAAGGGTTCATGCCTTGTCACTGCAGACAGTAGTCCTACATTGTACAGCAGTAGTGAAGTGATACAATGTACACAACTGTACAATAGGAGTATTTAGAGTTTGTTTATGGCAAAACTAGCATTGCAGAACTTTGACAAACTCAGAATCAGGTTGTTGGGCAAACATAGTTCACATACAAGGAATCTGACTCCAGCTGTTAGTCGCTCTCAGTTTATTCACACACAATTACAAGAAAAATGTACATGAATGTGGAAATAAACAGACAAAAAAACAAGGACAGCAAAGGTAAACACAAAGAAAGGTAAATGTAAACATACAAGAAAATGAAAAATAGGTCTTTATGTTCATATAAAAAAACAACAATGGACAAATGTTTATTATGATGTTTATGACATGCAGTTCAAGTGTCAATGATCAACAACAAATAATGAATGGACATAATCATATAAACTGTACGCGACTATATACAGTAGATGGGTGATAAAAGTAATGGGTGGTCTATTTATTTATTTGTTTTTTTATTTAAGATGGACATACAGTTACACTGGCGCCGTAACATTTAACCATGTACAAACCCCACTTGCACTGTACTTAGTGTTTATAGCAAAATGCTTATTTGCAACACCAAGAAATTACAACACAGTAACAAATGCGATGTAATTATAAAGGCAGGGCTGATAAAAATACACGTACAAAAATAGAGGGCTATATACCGTAAATAGTCTCCTGACGTGTATGCTCATGTTTCAGGTGAGCCGCATTGTTTCTCTTTCAGCCAGGATTTAATACCTTTGTTAAAAACAGTTGCGTTGCAGTTTCAGCTCGGTTGGCTAACAGTTCCAAAGTTTTGCTCTGATAACAGAGAAGACTGTTTGTCCAAATGAAGTTTTACACACAGGAATGCGACAGCTGGCGTGAACCGAGGCCCGTGTGTTGACTCTACGAGCATCCTGCTGTCTGGGAACAAATTCATTAAAGAGAGAAGGAGCCCGACCACACAAACGTTTGAAAATAAGTTGTAGATTGCAATAGCTGATAAAACTTTCAAGCTAATCATATTTTGTTTTTCTAAGACACAACAGTGGTGCCATATTTGTCCATAATTATTATTGTCTGGTTATAAAATAATATGATGGGTTTAAAAATTGTTTGTGAGGAGTTCGACAGATGTAAAAATATCATGACTGTCACAGTCTGCCCCTGTCACTCACCCTGGATTCAGTACCTTTCCACTGCTTCACCTCCTCTGCTCACACCACACCTGCTCACACTCAGTTGATCAGCACACCTGTAGCTCATCCCTGCAATCAGCCCAGCATATATTTACCAGCTCCACACTCACTTCTTTGCCAGATTGTTCTTTGCCATGCGAGACTTTTCAGCACTCTTCTGCCTGTCTTCGACTCACCTGCTTTGTCTGCCTCCCGGTAAATCTTCTCAGCCTTCTGTCTCTGACCACGAGTTCTGCCTATGCCCTCCTGGTTCCTGTTTGCCGGTGGCTGCTAGGAGTTTTACCTCAGTAAAGGATCTGTGTGAGTTACCCCGTTTCCTGCCCTGTGTGTTTCTGTGTTTGAGTGGAGCTTCAGCCTTGCTGGTTTCTGGTTTGATCTCCTGGGTTTACCATCCCTGCTGCCTGCTCCTCACTGGATTATCTGCCTGTTCTGCTTGTCTCTCCGGAACTGAACTTTTGCCTGTCCAGACCAAGTCTCTTGTCACTGTGCCTGTGTACTGTTTGCCTGCCAGAGACTTTCTGATTAAAACCAGTGAACTTCTCATCGATTCTGTGCCTCTTCGTACTGCATTTGGGTTCATACACCATCCGTCACAATGACATGCGTAAAGAGCTGGGCTGTGTTCAATGAAAGATTTTCTGATGATTCTGAAACAGCTGAAATTGGATTTGGTGACTCAGGAAAGTAGCTTTTAAATTGACAAATTTAAAATCTCTAAGTAAATAAGCAATTGTTTGTAAACAAAAAAGGAAACATAAAAAGAGGATCTGGTGTCCGACTGTGCACATTAACAAGTCTGATCCAGTTTTATTTAAAATTCAATACAAATTTTTGTTGAATTAAGTAACTCTTTGTTAATTTATCTAATCTTCTTGTCTTTAAAAATGTCATACGCAGAATATTGCTTTTCCAAATGTTATGCATCGCTTCCACTTTAGTGGAGAGAAATGAATGCGGGTTGTTGAAAGTGTACCTTCACTGTAGATGGACATCTGGGTCTTCTGGTGGAGGCTTGTAGTTTGAATGTGTTGGTCAGTTACAAAGAAGTTTTTGTTTTTTTCCTGATATTAGGGGCTTTTTGGCTATTTGGGCAGTCATCATCCTGATCACCTCACTGAGTTAAAATGCAATGCAATGGTGCAGAGGTGGTCGAGAATAGCTAATGCAGAGTAGATTCTGACATTAAGATGCTTGCAAGAAAGTTTTTTGCTAAAATGCTCATCAGTTAGCTTTAGAAGACAAACGGCTCGTTTCAGATGTGCATATGGAGCCTGACGAGGCTGTGGGCTGTGACTTGAGGTGGTAACATTCGCACATTTCTTTATTTAATGGGACTGCCCTGGATAGCAGTGCAAAATTTTAATGAAAGGGGGAAAAAAAAAGTTTTTTGCACATTAAGTCTTATAAGGATATTTCCGATCATATACAATGTTCTACAGCATTATTGTGACAAATGGTGCAGTCCTAAGAGCTGAAGCTCATTGCTGAGGCCACCGCTGTCCAAAAACAGCTGAGATGAAGGGGCATATCAAGTGCCTCAATAATGTGTTGAAAAAGGTCATTTAAAAAGATGAGACAATCGCCAAATGTTTCGTGGTGTCATCTCAGGTTCTGACACTAAAATACGATGAACTGAATAAGCCAGATGCGGCTGTTTGTCTGTTTCCTGAAGCAGCTTGAAGAACTGTCTCCAGGTTAAAAGCTGCTGTTCAGCTTCATGCTTTAGTGTCAGAACATGAGAGGACACCACAAAACATTTAGCGTTTGTCTCAACTTTTAAAATGACCTTTTTTTGACAGATTGCCGAAGCACTTGAAATACCCCTTGACCTCCACTGTTTTCAGCTAGCTGTAACATCAGCAACGAGCTCCAGTTCTTGTGACGGCACCACCCATCGTAACAACACCGTAGAACATCGTGCATGATCGTAAATATCCGTGTTATAAGACTTAATGTGCTAAAAACCAAACTTCTACTTCAGTGACATCATAAAATAGCAAACCTGCATTTAAAAGCCTATCTGAAGTTTCTGTGATAAATTGTTTAGGTGTGGTGATGTTGTTTATGCTCAAAAAACATGTAATCAATGAGGAAGCAGGCTCCGACCATTAAAGCCTTTAACTTGACATCCAGGTCCACTGGAAATGAGATCCCAAAGTTATCTGCATCAGTGAATCCTTCCTGCATAATCCCACTCCACTGCTTACTGATCTGTCCCACCACAGTCGACTCATCCAAAGACCTCACCTCAAAGATGACATCACACATCAGCTTACAGTCACAGCATGGCCCCACGATCCTCAGCTGAGGCTCCCTCGTCGCATTCAGCACAGTGAACTTGGGCACAACAGGGTGCCAGTTTTGCTCCACGTAACCTATGGGGGAACCAGGAGGACTCTGCACCTCCAGCTCTTGAAGGCAGCATGGGAAACAGCACAAGGTGCACCTCAGAGGTCGAGTCAAGGTCAAGACTTCCTGTCCCATATTATCATTGAGGTGAATGGTGAAAGGTCGAGCAGGGCCACATGCCTGCAAGGTGAAGATGTCATTTTCCTCTGCGGCCACAAACACCTGCTGGCCCAAATTGTTTTTCATGATGTAAACATTGTTCACCTCCCAGCCAGTAACAACTTCAGCCAGGTCGACCCTCTGATGGACCAGGAGCTGGTCGATCTGAGCCAGGTACTCCAGGCCAGGCGGGCAGTGTGCAGGTCGGCCAGGTGGGGGCATCAGTGCAGGAGCAGCAGGCGGTGTGTATGGTGGAGGAGCTGCTGCTCCAACATTCCCTGGAGCTGGATAAACTGCATTATGAGCAGGCTGTATCCCAACATAGTACACTGGGATCTGTGACAGTGGTCCTGCAGTTCCCTGATAGGCCATGAGGTGGGTCTGTCTGTTGAACAGTGTTGGGTAACGTTACTTTTCAAAGTCACTTGCTGCATTGCAAAATTATTTCCATTTAAAGTAACTCATTATGTCAACCTACTGAGAAATGTGACCTATGAAAGACTTGTGCGTTACCAAAAATTAGAACCCTTCTGCAGTTCTTTGTGCACGTTGCTGTTCATATTTTTCAGAGGATGCACATGTTAAAATGTCATAACTTTACTGTCTTTGAACAGCTAAATCAGTAACCTATCATCTATAGTTAAGCCGGTGGGTAACTAATAACTGGGATGACAGACACACTATGCCCTTTAATGCTGTTTGTTCATGTTGCATTACAGAACGTGAATTAAAGTGTTTTCAGTGCAGCACAGTTCACTGTGACGAGCTCGTCCCGTTTGCCTGCAAATTCAAAATAATTCATGAAACACAAAGTAAAGGCGACTCTCTCTTGCACAGACACATCACAAATAACCAAAATATCAAATTTCATTGCAATAGTGAACAAAACAAAAGACTTTTTTAACCTAAACTTATTACATGTACTGTTCTTTCATACTTCTATACATTACTTACTGTGAGGAGGTTTGGAGGAAAACATATAAAACAATCACAAATCCAATTTTCTTGCTTCAAAAGAGTGATTAAAATCATAAACAGAGTTGTTTATGGCATCTGACTGATGAATTATTCATACATTGACAGGCACTCAAGTTTAGCAGAATTGTAAATCTTAAAATGTCAGTGATGTTCAAAGCATTCAGCATGTCACCAGAGTGTATCCAGAAGTTATTTCAAATAAGAGAACGTCAGTTTGAACTGAGAGGGAACTGTATGTTCACAAAAACAAAGACCAGAACAAACACGTGTCTCAGTTTATGAAGTAAATTTGTGGAAGGGTTGAAAAACGGAAATGAGGAGTGTAATACACACAGCAGATTTTAAAAAAAATACTGAAACACAGGATAATTAACAAGTACGGAGCTGGAGTATGAACATCAGAGTGTAAACGAGATGTTTGGGATTTTTGGGTGGACAGCTGGTTAAATAATGCAAACAGAATTTACCTGGTTTGAATCACCTTCCTTCATTTCTCTGTGTGGTTTGAATGGAGCCGAAGAAATCATCCATGTTACAAAGTGCAGATGAACTAAGCCATGGCTTCAGCCTCCACCATTTCAGTCCTGTTGAGTTTCTTGTTTATTTTTTTGTGTTTTCAGTGCTGGAGAGGCATCGACTTGATGTTTGTTTATTGTCTGCCAGTGTATTTGAGTTTTGTGGGTTGGAAGAAATAAACTAAACTGTTTACTAGTTTGATAGGAGAGAAACGGAAACAGTGAGAAAGTGTTGGGATCAGGGAATTTCCCTTTTTTAAATGTCTGATAATGGAACAAAGGCACATGCAGACATTCTTACAGTAGCCTAACAGATTACTTACATGAAAACACGCGTGACATATTGACCTACCTAAAAGATTGATCTGTAAAAATGTAGTTCTGCTCTGTTTCATGCTGGGTCTTTTGTCATTTGGACGTCTTTCCAACCACATTGTCACCTTGTCTCATCAGTGTTACTTGCTTATATATAGCTTATAGATTTAAAAGGTTACTTAAGCAACATGTATCGAACAGAGAGGCTGGTAGACAGGCCTACAGAAACTACATCTGATTTAGACGAAATATGAAGATGAGTTTGCCTGGCATGTGTCCTGAGAGGGGCTGTGCTTGTGAAACAAGAAAAACTGGAGTCACGCTTTGATGAACGTGGGGGTGAAAGGTCGACATTATGATTGCAGAAAAATGAAATCTGTTAATAAAGACTATTTCTATGTATTGAATATTTCCGTTTTGACATTGCATTGGAAACTAATTTGACATAAGAACCATATTTTAGTTAGAATTGCTGTACAAATACTGGTGTGAAGCTTAAGTGAAGTAGTCTGAAGTATGTAAAACTTTTATTGAAAGAATGATGTGAAATTGACTTTATCATAATTTCAACTATTTTGTTTCATACATATGATTTATATGTAGAAAAATATAGAACTTTAGGACTTAAGACTGTGTATATTCTTTGCTGAACTGTTGGAGCTGTCTTGTCGGCGTGTCCATTCTTGTCTGTGTGTGTTTTGTCCCTATGACTGTCAGTGTCTGACTTATTTTGTTTTGTTGTGTTACGATGAAAATCTAATGATTGCACCGGTGCAATGTATAGATGTTGTAAGGACTCCAGGAAGAAGCAGCAGCTACAGAGGATCCTAAATAAACAAACAATCTCTGTAAATAATAATAGCTGGTCAAGAAACAGGCAGTAAGTCAACCACACAGTTTGTAAATGAGTTGACAGTGTAATCCACAGATATTATAACCGTTTCATCAAAGGAGATAAAACAGAAAATCACCACACACTGTCCACATACTGAACAGGAAACCTGTGTGTGCGTTTGTAAGGGATGTTTACACACACACACACACAGTCTGGGCTGTAAGTTTCCTCGTGTCTTTGCTTTTCTTTCAAATAAAGTTGTATAATTTAATAGAAATTATATCACCGCATTTCCAGGCATCAGGCAGATTTGCATGGATTTATTCTGTAAAGAAAAGAATTTACACTGAGGGAAATAAACCCGTTACCCTTCCTCCCAGGAGTTGGATTAGATCCTGGCGTGAATGACTCCATCCTGTTACTCATTGATGCCCTGCATTAATAAAGTCTATGTACAGATTTTCTATATGAAAAGTTATAACACTGTTGCATACGTAATAATTTCTCTTATTAAGTATGACAGAACAACCAGTATGTTTGATAAGAAAAGTTACCCACCAGTTTCACAGGACGACGTCTCCTTAGCGACCTGCTAAACAGCAGCTGTGCGATATGTGAGACGTGTTGTCATGCAGCTCCTTAGCAACAGGCGGTGTTCTTAGCAGAGGTAGCGTAGCATCAGGTTGCCCCTTTGTCTTGTGAGTTTTTAGGATCCTCCCTCACTGCTGATTAACAGCAAACAGACTGACTTTTCTCATGTCACAGGTGTAAAAAGTAGATTCAGGGATGTGTGTTATGAAAAGACCTGTGATGACCATTTTGAGTCATTATGTCACTAATGTAGAGCCACCATCAGGTCAAAAGTTCAACCTGCCTGATTTTTTAGTTTATTATCAAAAAGGTGATGATATTCCCATCAGATAGATTTTGTGTTTGTATATATGTTGGCATAGTGATTTGGTGATCACATTAAACTTCTCAAAAATCAGAATGATAACTTCATTGCATTCATGTCTTTGTGAGCTTTTCTAGTTAGCATTTAGCTCATAAAGCACTCTTCGGGTTGCTAGCATGACTGTAGATGTGTTTCGTTGTCTCTCTACCTTTACATCTCATTTCCTTCAACATTTCCTAAGTTAGGGTTAGGGGTTAGGGTTAGTCACAATTCAAATGTAACATGCTTCTTTACAATGAGCAATATCTCAAGTGAATCATGCCCTTTCATGCTAACATGTACTGATCTATTGACATCGTGCACAACTGAGCCACATCTACGTTTAGCTCTGTATTCTGCCTGAGGACATACTAAACAAAAAATCCACCACTGCTCATGTGGATGTCCAATCAGTGCTGATGGAATTTGTAATCAATTGAATCAATAAATTCCTCAGTTTGTGCTATACTAACAGAGAAAGCTGAATTTTCTAAGTATGTCCTGCACAGCAAGAGTGGCACCGCTAACGTTTATTTTTCTACAAGCTGTAAAATAATCACATATGTTGTATTCTTTCCACCATGCCTCATGGAAAGAGAACATTGGACGTCATTTGCTTGAAATAACATTGCATTATCATCAAGAAACGTTAGATGTGGTACAGCCGGAAGCCCGGGGCTAGCTGCTGACAGGGGGGCTCTGGCCTGTCACAGGCCGGGGACAGACACTCCGGCCACAGCCGCAGCTAGTGCGATGCATCGCTAGCCTACAGACAGAGAAGTGACGGCTAACGTTACTTTTCCACACACTGTTAATAATCACAAAAATATTGTTGCACTGAGTTGTGATATTAGCTTTTTATGTCAGTTTTAGTACTTTTGTCCTCCTGTGAGTCACAGGCTGGGAGAAAGACCCCGACTTAAGGCTCCTGTTCCTCCCTACGTCTAGTTATCACATTAAAAAACAAAACAAAACAAAAACAGAACTTGCTGGGTCTCCAATGTTGTTATCCATGGCATTGGAACACGCCTTTTATTTAATTACTTGTAGTTTTCAAAAACAAGAGTTTTTTTTGTCCACCAAAGCCTGAAATTCCTCTTAAAGCAAACACGGCGCTGGCCCACCTGGAGTGAGAGGGGAAAGGTCAGGGGTCAGCAGTCTGCAGTTCTTCTGAGAACCAGAGGAACAAGAGATTTTGAAGCTGAGTTCCAGAGACACAGAACACTGACAAAAAAACAACAACTTAGGTTTCACATTATATCCCTAATTCAGATAGATAGAGAAAAGTTTGAAAAACGGTAGAGATTCACTTCAGTCCCCCCCCCCGCAAAAGTTTATGGTGGGGACTCATTCTCAGAACGAACAAAATTATACACTGACGAAGCAGAGCAACAAAATCAATATAGTATCATCTGCTAATTTCTTGGGAGTAATAGCCGAAAAAAATGTTGTTAGAAGAAACAAATTGGTTTTGTGTTAAAGAAAGTCAGAATCCAAAAAAGATTTGTTAGAGCAGCTACACATTCAAAGTCCAGGGATCCATCTTACCTCAGTCTACTAAACTTCAAGTCATAACCGTATTTGAAATAAACATCCTGTATCCTCAGTTACAAGATATCAGAACCACAATCTACCAGAACACATCCAACAAGATTTTTGTCAAAAATTCCAATTTTCATTCTTATTCAACAAGACAGGCCAACCACCTACATCGACCCTGTAGTCACACCAACAGCCACTAAGGGGCAGTGTTCTCCATAATTACAGAGGTGTTTCAGTCAGGAATGACCTTTTATATTTACTGGGCAGCTCACCTTCACTCTTTATGTAAAAGAGAAATCTGTCAGTAAAATGACTTGTCATTGGCTAATTAGATGTTAGGCATCTATTTTACAAATATGCTGTTTGACTTAATGTTTCCCTTCTTAAATGTTTGACGTGCTTGTTTTCCTTTAAAAAAAAAAAATCTGTTCTGCTCTGCTCCTTTGTGCGCTGATGTTCTGATATAGTGAGGTTCCACTAGCAGCACTCCTTGGGTTTCTTACCTCAGCAGCACAGTCATGTCTACAGTCTTTCCTGGTGAAATGATGTTTATCTATATTTTACTTGAAAAACATTTAATACAGCACGATAGCTGGCAAGCAAGTATTCCTCAATTCCTAGCTTGATACTGATACTGTTCTATGTTGAAGAAGTTATATTTTAACAAGTGAAAGATTTGTTATTATTATTATTATTATTATTATTATTATTATTATTATTATTATTATTGTTAAGAAAGAAAATCTACTGTAGCCATTAGAGAAAGCCCAGCGTTTGTCTGGAAATGCCATGATACAAAAAGTCACAGGACTCTGTGTAGAATGTTGTATTTTAGGAGGAGGAGGTGAGATGTGACGTGTCCTGTCACCTGCAGGAGAACATGTGTGAGCCTCCTGACGTATGGAATGTGTAATGAGTCAGAGGAGTGGTCTGTGAAGTGACGCAGCAGGGCATCACACGCGGTACCTGCACAGTGATGCAGCAGTCACTCAGTCGGGCTGTGGCTCCGCTGTTCGGCCAGCAGGGGGCGCTCGTTGACCGCAGCGTAGCTCAGCTGAAGCGGCCAGCTTTGACAACGTTAGCTCAAAGGCAGTGTGTGTGTGTGCGTGCGTGTGTGTGTGTGTGTGTCTTCTGTTCCCTGCGAGCTCACCAACCAGCTGTGCTCCAACTGCTGTAACGGTACCGAACAAAGTGAGTGTGTCTCTTTTTACCGGACTCGTGTAGTCAGAGCGGGAGGACGCGTTTGGTTCGAGGCGGGCAGCCAGTCGGCCTCTCTGGGTATTTTCCACCGGATCCCGATGTGTTGTTCCAGGATTTGCTTCACCCAAAAATGAAGGCAAAGGACCTGCGGCTGTGACTGGAGCCAATTAACGTTAGGCTAGTTAGCTAGCTAGTTGTTCACTGGAGAGTTCAGTCAGATCGTAACGAGTTTCTGTGTTCTGGAGCTTTTTGATTCTTTTGACTCGCCGTGAAACAGAAACGCGAAGAGCTCTGAGGTAACGTTAACGTTAACCTTGTTCCCACCTACGGACAGTAGCACAGCAAACGTTAGCTTTAGCCGAGAAGCTACGCCTATTTTAGCTCTGTCATGCTTTTTGTCCGGACTTCACACTGAATGCAGTGTGTGTGTGTGTGTGTGTGTGTGTTGTGAGTGTGTGTGTTCCAGGTGTTCGCATCGCTTTGACGTCGTTCGGTAAACGGCAGAAAGCTGAAAACAGCGCCGTTAGACGGGCAGACCATCGTTACTGGCTTTTTGTTCCCAGCTCCGGTTGTTACTGACGGGGTGTGTTGGCACAGACTGTCCGTCCGTTCGGTGGTCCGGCGGGTTACAGAGGACATGTTTGTGTCTCCATCCACCAGCAGCACTTTTTTGGTAAAGCATGTATTTGTGATTTTAGGCTCAGAGTCAGAATGAGTGTTTTTACTGTGTCAGTGTGTGTGTGTGTGTGTGTGTGTGTTCAGGGCTGAAGTGTGACACCGTCCAGCGGTGCCTCGGTGACAGGTCGTCACACACAGCGGAGCCTCTGTGTGTGTGAGTGCAGATCCGTGGTGTGGTAACAGATCTCCGGTGTACCTCCAGCAGCAGGCGGTGGTAGCTGGTGCGGGCTCCAGGCTGAGCGGCTGCCCGCGGCGGGGAGCGGTGTGCCTGTGCCGCCCAGCAGCAGCAGCAGCTGAGGGGGAGCAGGCTGCAGGATCAGGACGTGTCTGTGTTTGGCTTGTGGCAGGAAGAGTCGCTGATTCTTGAGGGTTTGGACAGACCGAGTTCAAACTGAAGCCAGGAATGCGTGTCTGCGCTGCCAAGCTGCTCCGCTGGGCCTCAGTAACGTGAGAGGGTTGGAGGTCTGCACTGGTGGAGGTCCACATCTCCCACTCACGCGACATCAGGAGAGGTGTTGGGGAAACTTTGAGACGCAGCTTACGCCTTCAGAAACATGACGTTCACCACTGATCTCAGTTTTCAGCCCAGCTGTACAAAATGTGCACGCTGCTGTGTCTAATATGTAGGGCTGTGCTCAAAAATCGTTCAGGCAATATATTGCAACGTTTATTTTCATATTTTCAGTTTTTGGAGCTGGAAATCGATACAGATTATTGATTTCCAGCTCCAAAATCTGATATTTTGGAAAGCAAAAAATATCATGTTTGAAAAGGGTCGTGAGCTATAACCTCCTCTGCTGCGTTTTTTGTTTTGATGTGGTGGCAGCTGCATTAGTGTGTTCGCTGATTTGCCAGTACCACCAGTGCCACTGAAATATACTGGGAAGGAAAGTCTGTCTGCCGAATTATTGATTTAAAGTGATATGATGTTTTATGACTCCCCAGATCTACACAGCAACTTGTGTTTCAGCTCAGTTTTTACATTTTCATGGAGCTATGTGGAATATCGCAATATGCATCGCAGTGTATCGTGATATAGTCGTATTATGAAGCTAAAACAGGACTGTTTGTTGCTGAACTATTACGCTGTTGTTAAACTATATTATAGATTCATAGTATGTACAATAGTAATTGATTTCTGAACAGTGCAGCAAATATTAATATTTAAAACTATATTTAAATATAAAAAATGGTGTCAAGCTCATCAAATCTGCCAAGTGCCCCATGAGAAGCAGAGACGGTTAACAGAAAGTGAGACCTCTCACTGACCGTTCATTTCCTGTATCAGTGTCACATGGGTTTCTCCATGGCCCCGCCCCTTTAGGAGACAAGGAGCAGTCTTGAGTCCGTTCACTCTTGCGAGAGAAATGAACGTGATCACGGATTTTGAGCAATTTCTTCACGCCATCATCACCAAGATACATATTGGACCCATTTTTCACAGACACATATCCTCTGAACATTCTGACACAAAAATGTCATTTTTCAGACACACAAATCAGGAGAAAATTTACTCTGTTCCAGACCTGTCTCTGTCCCAGCAACACACTCTCGTGAGATCTGTGAACCGGTGCTTCCCGCCTTGTTTCACAACGGACATAAACGGACATTTAAA
>JAPQLA010201609.1:9203-20715 GCA_029822935.1 Naso vlamingii | reverse complement strand
TGGGTGGGAGGGCATTTTTAGATGTCTGTTCTGCATGCTTAATGAAAAAAGGTCAATAAACATATTGTTGAAAAAAAAAATCCTACCTTTTCTCAGTAGAATGTTCTGACATCACTTCTGCCTGTTTTACATTGTAGCTACAAGGTTCATCAGCAGTGCAGTTTTCAACATTAGGAGTTTTTTTATTTTCTGTAGATTTTTGCATTTTTTTTTCAGCAATGCTTTGGCATTTCAGCTCTCAGCATTCACATAGCATTTTTTCTAGTTATTATTATTATTCCTTTTCTTTAGAAATGTTTTTGCAAATTCCTGTGAGGTGGTAAATGGTGGAGACATGAAATTTTGCACCTTTTTTGGAAGTTGAGTGCAAATGCTGCCCAAGTAATGTGACCCCAATCAGCCTGATGGGTGCGCTATAATTAAAGAAAAAGTTTTTACACTTTAAAATTCATAACTCCTATGCCGTAAGTCCGACTGACATGAAATTTGGTATAGACATTCTTTGAATCAACCTCTACAACTCTGCCAAAGAACCCATAAGGTCCGCCACATTGGATTTTCCGCCATTTTGAATTTTATGAAAAACACATTTTTGACATCTCCTCCTAGGTCGTAGGTCCCATTCCTTCGAAATTTGCTGTGGGTCATCGTTGGACCAAGCTGATCAAAAGTTGCATGAGACTTGTTGATAACTTATTTCGTTTTCAAGATATTGACCTATGATCTTCAGAAGGGGCGTGGCTTAGCACATAAATGGACAAAAGTCAAAATCATCACAAAAGTTGCAGGATATTTCCACATAAGTACCTGAAACATACCCTGAAAGTTTGAGTGGAATTGGCCAATAGGGGGCGCTATAAATGCAAAAAAATGGGTGTGGCATTACACAAATCAGACTATAAATCAGTACTAGTTTGTGCTATTGCTACAAAACTCGCAGGATATGTCCACATACGTACCTGAAACATACCCTAAAATTTTCATTCAAATCAACTGCTAGGGGGCGCTATAAATTTAAAAAGAAGTGGCGTGGTATAATACAAATATGACTATAATCAGAAATGTTTTTTCCAAATATTACAAAACTTGCAGGATATGTCCACATAAGTACCTGAAACATACCCTGAAAATGTTAGGTAAGGTCTACCACGAGGGGGCGCTATAAACATACAAAATAGGCACGGTGTAACACAAATCAGACTATAAATCATGAGCTGTTTGTCCAGTTATCACAAAACTGGCAGGATATGTCCACATTGCTCCCTGAAACATACCCTTAAAGTTATTTTTAATGTAGCTGGTAAAGCTTCCAACTTCTAATGGTCTTTGTTGGCTTGAACCCTGGAATTACCACTTGCAGCTATACTTTTGATATTGTAATGTAATTTGTTATTGGCTTTAAGAACATCATGCATTTTGGGGCACTGACACTGGTGTTTCTTTTAAAAAGCTGCTGTCTTTAGTGTTAGGCCTAAATACAATTGAACTGAAAGACAAAGAAACAATCATAATATTATTAAAACAAAAATAAATAATGTATTTAAAAAAATTAAATGATGATGGTGATGATGATATTACCAATTATGATGCAGAGCACTGCCACAACCTACTGCAGACTAAAAACATCTAGTATTCATTATGTCTGTAACCTATATTCAACTTTTTGGTGCATTTTACATGTCCTTAGTGAGGAAAAAAACGATGACATTGGTAATTTCCATATGCCTTTTTGAGCCAGACTGATAAATAATGCGCTGTAAAGCGTGTCCTTGATTAAAGTGGAAGGAGAAAAAACCAGTGTTTCCACCACAGCGTTAGTTTAATCTTTCTTCTTAACCCAACGGCTCGTTTTTTTGCCTTCTTACAAGTACTATACTAACGAAGTCTAAGAGCGGCCAAAGAGGCGATGTGTTGTGACTCACTGCTCTTAACTCTCATTGAAACTTCTGTTTGGTCTCTGGGGGAGGGGCCGAGTACATTCACTGGGAAGGAGTGCACTTGAACCACAACACAAGACAGAACGCCAGTAACTGGTAGAGTCGTCATGTAGCGCATGATCATTTCTCTCAATTATCTTGTTTTTATGATCATGGGAAAAAAATCATGATTGACACTGAAATTTGGTTAATAGTCCAGCCCTATTGTAACTGTGTTTGACTTGCAACCTAAGTTTGTAGACACAGACACAACTATGAAGCGTGGACAACAAGGAATCCACCTACTACAAAAGCTGAACTCTTTTAATGTCTGTAATGTCTGTTTTTACCAGCCATTTATTGAAAGTCTTTTTAAGTTTTCTTTTATTTGCTGATATAATGGGGTTGTCAGTGAAGGACAGGAACAGCTTAAATAATATTGTTGAAGTCTGCTCCAAAATAATCACAGTCCAGCAGAGAAACTTGCACTACCTCTGGGAGAGACTTGTGGCCCAGAAGGCAAAAGAAACCAATTAGGCAATCTAACCATATCCTGTCCAGTGATTTTGATAGATATTGCTGTCCTTCACTCCTGTTATCAGAAATGCATAAAATGCAGCATGTCGAGTAACGTTACAGCCTTCAACAATGGGCTTGCTACACTGAGACAGGAGCAGCAGCGATAAAAAAAGCTCTTCCTAACATTAGTCCCAGCACACCCACTCCATCTACTGCAGGTTAAGACATTTCTTAAAATCAGACATCACTTTGATGTCTCTTTCTTGAGGGGAAAAAGGGATTTACAAGATGTTAGCTTGTGACTGCTGCTAACAACTACAAGACTACCTGAGTTACAAACAGGAAACAAAACCTTCTCTCTCAGTTCTGCTTGGAGAGCACTAAGTTAAAGAAGTCTGCTAAGACCTAACATTAACTCAGCGCATCTAACTTCTAAATTATTTTCTGCTCTTGTTATTCACATATCAAATATTAAATGAAACGCAGTCTTCTTTTTACTTAGGGCTTTACATTAACTGCTTAATACGTATTATTAACTTGAATGTGTCATGTATTACTAACTTATAAAACCTTATGAAATAAACATTATTCTTAAATAAAGTTACACCATCCACGGCTGACACCTTTGAAAATGCAAAAAAAAAACCTGGCAACTGTTGTTTTGTAAAAGTTTTTTTTTTCTTTATAGCACATTTATTTAATTTATGCGATGATGACGAAACTGACAAATGAAAAACTGCGAGAAAAGGCATTCAGTTTTGGCTTTAAGTTTTGGCCAAGTGTTTATTTCCTATTTCGGTTTCAGACACAAATTCCATTTTGGTGCATCGCTATTTCAAAGCCAAATGGTTAGAGAAGCACATTTGTGTCTTGAGGGTCACAGGTCAACAGTTTCCTTGAGCTTTGCAGTGGCAAACAGTGGAGGATTGGATGTAAAGAGCAGTTCCAAAACTCAAATACATACTCTAGCAGTTAAATCTATGAATGAGAAATTGAAAAAGAAGTTTTAAAAAAAGAAGAGATTTACACTAGAAAAATACAACTGAGTCCTCTAACCAGTTTGTCATGCATTTCAAATTCCAACAATGCCACACATGTATTTGTTTTATCTCTCCCAAAATATACAACCAAATACCAGTATTCTACTCACAGAAATCTATAGTGATTAACTCTAATTCAATCGTTTGACAGCACAAGTTAAATCATGTAATTACACTGACAAAAGCCTTTTTTCACACATGGTAAGCAATTGTATAGCAGGACCTGTGTGTGTTACATTTGTTAGATAAGATTTGATGTACGCCTGAACATGCTGGTTAATGTCTCCACTGAGAACACAGTGTTGTGTATGGTGTGAGACAGGCTGAATAGACAGGATTTCATCGTCTCACCAGTGACAGAAACAAACATGCCCCTCACATTTAGTTTTTATTAGGGCCCAAACAATACATGTATTTGCCAAAATTATTGGCTGATATTGACCTATTGCAGATACATCAATCAAGGCCAGTGTGTCCATACAGGCTAACTATAGTGTTGGACGATATGCTAAAATTTTCCAACCAGCCACTGTCAGCCCATCGACCGACAACTGCTGATGTATTTGTGCAGGTATGTGCCAGCGTGTGCAGTGTCACCACTGTTTTTACACTGAATTGTGAAACTGTATTGTGTTGCAAACAGAGGGGCAGCACAATTGTTTTTCACCTGGAGCGGCAGAAGAGCACGCACTGGCCCTGGGCGTATATGTCGATATGATATACATACTGATATTTAATCAGTTTTTAAGGTCAGAAAAAATGCTTGGACTAGTGATTTAAATACATAGTTTGTTGAGCAAAAAGCAGTCTGTTATTTAATGACTAATACATGAAGTGTTTACTGTTCAGTGCTGTTCAAACACATTCAGCCAATATTATATATTAGGGGTGGTAAGTTATAATACCATATGATATGCGATACGTGGCCCACAACAATGATAATATCACAATACAGCGATTCTGTGATAATCAATATACTGCGAGACATTTATATGATGATACATCACAATATCTTTCTAACCGAAAAATATAAAATGCATACATTACATACATGGATACAAAAATTTTGTTTGTCCCATTAATGGTGTAAAAGCCAATATGGGTCTGGACTTTAGACTTAAAGGTGGCTGATGCATCTCTTAATTTTCAACTCTTTTCACTACCGTCCGTCGCCATCTTGCTGTCAACTTCTTCTTTGGCCAGTTGATTTCTACTCACATTACTCACATTCATGTCATAAGTGCCACCGTGAGAAGTCATGAAGTAGTGATGCTGGTGAGTCAAATTAAAAGGTTCATAAAAAATATAAAATGTGTATGACATAACTTGATGATTAAATAGTTAAATACATTCAGTGAAATAAAACATTGTGATAAATACATTAAAATCTGCAGTAACATTAAAACCATAAAATCATAAGAACCATTAAATAATGTGATAAATTAAAAATTTGCATTAACACTACAAAGATAAAATCATGATATCATAAGACACTACATGAAAGCCAGACTAAATAAAGAGGTTTTTAGTTTACGTTTAAAAGTATCAATATGTCCAGCTCCTCTCAGGTCCTCCGGTAGGCTGTTCCAATGTTTGGAACATAATGGCTGAAAGCAGCATCGCAGTAGGTTTTGGTTCTACTTTGTAGAATGACTAACAGAAAACAGCCTATGGAAAGCCTTTTAAGCATTTATTACATATCCTTGATATCAAACACAATTTTCCTATACTAGTTGACACTTTTGGCACAATAGTACTACTTGTCCACATATTCATTTGCACAAGTAGAACAAGTTGGACCAAAAAGGTCACCCAGTACTACTAGTGGCAGGATTTCTTGCCTAAATAGTTAACTAGTGGAGCTAAATTGTCCACTAGTAGTATTTGTGCAGTGATTTTGCCTTGCTAGTTCTATTAGCGAGCCAAAAAGTACAGAGTAGTACTACTAGTGTTTGCAAAAATGTTCACTTGTACTACTAGTGCAGTATATTTGGCATCCAACTGCTACTGGTGCAGCTAAAATTGCCCACTAGTACTACTAGTAATGCAAGTTTTTTCTTACTTGTAGTACCAGTTTGGGCAAAAATGCAAAGTAGTACTACTAGTCACACAACTTTTTATTTTACTAGTAGAACTAGTGGTGTAAATTTTTCTCCACTAGTTCACTTTTTGTTTACTAGTACTGGTAGACACTTTTAGCCGCAATAGTACAAGTAGTGACGTGCAAAACTGCCTGACTAGTAGTTCTAGTGCACCAGTGTCTAATTAGTGCAAAAGTGTCAACTATTAAAGTCAAATTCACAGCACTAGGACTACTAGTAAGGTAAAAAAAATATATTACTAGTAGTACAAGTAGTTATTTTTTCTCTACTAGTACTTCTAGTAGAGGGAAAATTGTGTCAGTGGTACTACTAGTGGACAAAATTAGCTCAACTAGTAGTAGTAATATGCTAAAAATAGCCTAATTAGTGGAATTAATTAGCAAAAATGTCTTTACTAGTAGTACTAGTAGACATATTGAGATGCACTAGTACTACTAGTAGTGCAATTTTGCCTGACTGGTAGTACTTGTGGGCATCTTTGCCACTATCACTACCACATTATAGCCTCACAAATAATACTAGTGAGGCAACATGGCTTCTCTTGTAATTCAAGTGATACATTTCTGATCTACTACTACTATTAGTGCACTTTTTTGCAGCCACTAGTATTACCAGGGAACTGCATGCTAATGAAGCGGGCAGGACAGGGATGTTGATTGGTCAACATTCAAACTTGGTTCTGTAAGCCTTTAAGGGCCAGATTTGAATGCTACCCCACAGCATTTAGGAGTACTTCAGGTGTTTCAAGTTGTTTTATTCTGTATTACTGTAAGGTCAGTAATCAAATGCATTTTGATAATTTTATTGTATATTAAATAATTTTTCACATGGGAGTCTAAATAAATGTAAAAATTTTAATGTATTTCATGTATTTTTAAGGTAAACTGGAAACTCCAAAGGAAACACAGGAAAATCAACCCATAACTCAGGAAAACATAACTAAAACCACAAGAAATAAACATAAGAGAATAATCTAGAAACTCAGCAACATAGGAAAACTAGAAACAACATAAGTAGTACACTGACATACAGTATGTACTGCAAACAGGGGAATTCCACGCTTCAGCCAAGGAACACAGCTAAACCGTTGCTTTTCAGAAAATGGGACGAACATCAAAAATAAGAAAACTATATTTGAGCACACGCTCAATAATTTGCCTTGAATGATCGTGCTCTGGAACTCATTTTTTTCTTATTTTTCAGTATGTACAGTACAGTATGTATTGTTTAGGTAATTTAAAAAACAAAACAAAACTGAAGAGTATTAAATGTGTTATACAGTTACCCAGAGCTAAATGTGACAACTTCACAGTTTGTTTTGTCCAACCCACAGTCCAAACCTTGATCACCAAAGGAAAAGCAGGAAATCTTTAGGATAAAGCTGAAACTATCAAATGAAATGTTACAGCTGACTATGTCTTCGTTGGATTTGTGGAATTTAATGACAACATTTTTCATTGAACTTATTTAATTTATAACATCATATTTTCCTTTTACATTAAAAGACATCATCTTCTAATTTGTCTCAGGACGTCAGCCATGTTTGATGTTAAACTTGTCCTAAACCAGTAAGTACTTGACTGGCCACTTTGGCCAAAACTTTAACCAATCATTTCAAACTGTGACAGCTTCCATCCCCCTATTCCCGCCTCCAAATTAACATTAGTTCTCCACTAGTGGATATCTTTGTACCCATAAGTAGTACTAGCAGGCATATTTATACTTACTAATAGTACTAGTAGAAGGTCTGAGCTGCACTAGTACTACTAGTAGGCCAAAAATGGCTTCACCAGTAGCACTAGTAGGCATATTTGTGCCAAATAGTTACTAGTAGGCATAAATTGCATCACTAGTGGTACTAGTGGTCACATTTGCACACACAAGTAGTACTAGTGGACAGTTTAAACCACACTAGTACTACTAGTAGGCCACAAATGGTCTTACCAGTAGCACTAGTGGGCATATTCATGCTTGCCAGAAGTACTAGCAGCACAGTCTGAGCTGCACTAGTGCTACTATTAGGCCACAAATGACCTCACTAGTAATACTTGTGGGTATTTTTTGAACTTACGTATACTAGAGGACTGTGTTCAGACTAAGCAGGTGGGAAAAATGAACCACTGAGATCTTTCAGTGCATCTTTCTCCACCTCCTGATTTGCATTAAGTGAAACTACTACCACAAGTAAACCATTTTGGTCCAACTAGTACTACAAGTGCACACACAAAAATCCCCACAATTAGAACTAGTGGGTCATTTGGGTCCAACTAGTATTACTACTGAGCATAATGAGTGGGCCATTTTGATTTTACTTGTAGTACTAGTGGACCATTTTGGTTTTACTAGTTGTACTATTGGACCTTTTTTGTTTTACTAGTAGCACTAGTGCACAAAACAATTACAGCAACTGTTCTAGTGGGTGATTGTTGTCCTTCTAGTTGTACTAGTGAATTGTTTTGGTTTTACAGTAGTACTAGTACACACAGAAAGTATGATCTTGGTCCTACTAGTAGTACTAGTGGACCATTTTGGTTTTACAAGTACTACTAGTAGTAATTTTTAGCTCCACTAATGCAATTTGTGAAGCCAAAATTGCATCACTAGTAGTACTAGTGGGCCATTTTGGTCCTACTAGTAGTACTAGTGGACCATTTTGTTTCTATTAGTAGTACCAGTGGACCTTTTTGGTTTTACTAGTTGCACAAGTGCACACAAAATACGACAGTAGTAGTTCTAATGGGTGATTCTGGTCCTTCTAGTTGTACTAGTGGATTGTTTTGGTTCTACAGTAGTACTAGTGGACCATTTTGGTTTTACAAGTACTACTAGTAGTAATTTTTAGCTCAACTAATACAATTTGTAAAGCCAAAATTGCATCACTAGTAGTACTAGCGGGCCATTTTGGTCCTACTAGTAGTACTAGTGGGCCATTTTGGCCCTACTAGTAGTACTAGCTTGCACAAAAAGTACGGGGGATTGGTGTAGGTGGGATAAGGATTATAATTGGTCAGTGTTCAGTCTATGTGTTGTTAACCCTTTCACTGCCAGCTCTGAATTGTGATGAGCTAAAACACTCTTAAGCAACATATTATTACTCTTTATAACACTACAGTGTTTTAAAACTAATTTGATTTGACTTGTTTCTTAACCTTTACATATTGGTCATATATACATTCTCAGTAATTTGCAGGAATTCTTTTACAACAGTTTTCTGTACCATGTTTTGAACTACAAATTTATTTAGAATGTATATACTGACACCAATAAATGTAGGATTAATCTTATTTAAATGTTTCAGAGAGCAGGGAACATCTTTTTAGGTTTTACCTCATTCATTTTCAGAGAAAAACATCTACTATCACACAGTATCATGTCCCATGTTACCTACGACATGAAAACACAACAGCCAACGTGTAAAACATATTTCATTGAAACTGGAAATTGGCAAATTATGGAACTAGTGGGATTTGTTACCATTAACTATAGCTATATAAATTCCATATTAATTAATTCTAAGCGCATAAGACAAAAATTGCTTATTGCAGTAGTCAGTAGCAGTAGCATTTAGAGCTGTGGTAGGAACCTACATGTGTGAGTTTCCCACATCTGCAGCAGGTTGCTCCTGTTTTACAGTCTTTTTTTTTCCAGGGCAGAAGTCACATCTCCTCCTCGTCTGTCCCTTTGTGTTGGGACAGGCTTAGATCACTGCACTGTCCTTACAAGTGATGCTGAAACTGATGTGCCAAGCTGATGGCGTTGTTTTGTGACAAATGTTTTCCCTTCCCTCCACTATCTCTAAGTCATCTTCATTAGAGGGGCAGTAATCAAAGGTTTCCTCTATGTTGTGTATCTTTTTGCTCTGACACATTCTCCTCCAAATCAAGATCTGCTTCCTCATTTTGGAAGATCAGATCAGTGGCCTCTTGCACAGTCCTGCTGCCATAACCTCAGCAATTGAAATGGCTGCTCCCTGTATGATTTTATAAAGGTAACCCCAACCCCTCTTTTAATCTCTACTGATATTCGGCTTGGAATTAATGGATTCAAATGTGTTTATTTCTTAGATTGTTTTGTTACATTGCAGGTAAAGATCCCATGACTGTGTCAAGGCACCCTCTGACATCTGTATGACTTTTGTCTCTTATGTACGCCATATAAGATCACTCCTATGCAGTTCTACCCCATCACTGTTTTGAGGTTCCCTCCTGATGCTTTAACAGATGCCTGTCTCTGCATAACCCGGGCACATGTGGTGGGAACAGAAGTTCTCATGACAGACAAGATCCCACTTGAACTATGAATTTCCATAAAAAAATACATAGACATAGCATGTACAGGTTCAGAGTTTCTAAATTCCCCAAAGCCAACATTTACCTTGATATGACACACTGGAGGATTTAAAATCCATATCAGTAAATCCAGGTCAAATTTGACCAGGAACAACACCAATGTACAAAAATCTGTAGCACATATACAAAAACAAAGTACTCCTAGTTGGCCAAAATATTCTTTCTCGCAGGACTAGTGAGCATATTTCTAGCCACTTGTACTTAAAGTACACCAAATATTATGTTACTAGTAGTACTTGTTGGCATTTTTGCTGCACCAGTACTTCTGGTAGACACTTTTAGCACCAAATGTTCAGCTAATGATTCAAAACTTTCTGGTACTAGTAGACACTTTCAGCTGCTGCTGAAAGCTGCTAGTAGCCCAAAATTGCATCACTAGTAGTACTAGTGGTCATTGTATTCTTACACATACTACTAGTGGACACTTTTTGTGTTCACTTGTAGTACTAGTGCAGAAAAATGCCCTACTAGTGAGGCAAAAGTGTCAACTTGTGTGTTTGATATCAAGGATATGTAATAAATGCTCAAAAGGCTTTTCAAAAGAGCCAGAGGATCTGAGAGGCCTTCCTGGTTCATATACTAAAAGCATTTATGAAATGTAGTCTGGTGTAAGACCATGCAGTGCCTCGTAAACTAATACAAGAATTTTAAAATCAACACGAAAACTAACAGGTAACCAGTGTAAAGACTTCAAAATAGGCATAATGTGCACTCTCCTTCTGGTCTTAGTCAGCACTCGAGCAGCTGAGTTTTGAATCAGGTGCAGCTGATTTATTGTATTCTTTGGTAGACCAGAAAGGAGAGCGTTACTGTAGTTTAACCTGCTAGTTATAAAAGCGTGCATTAGTCTCTCTGTGTTGCTTAGTTCTTCAAATGTTAAAATGATGTTTTTGTGATCCCCTGCATGCGTTTTAAAATTAAAATTAGAATCAAAAATCACAACTAGATTTCTTGCCTCTTGCTCAAACATTGACCAATGCTGACTAATCAGACACTTTCCATCAGCTTAAATCTGAAATGCCTTAGACACAATGCCCTTGAATTAAATCACACACAGCAAAGGCTACAGCACATGCAAACAACATTGCAGACTAACCAAAAATGCACAAACAAGACATTTTCAGAAGACCACATGGTATTAAAACAAAGAACCAAAGCTTACTCCCTTTCTTCATCTTTCCACTAACTCTATACGATCTTTTTAAAAAGCTAAAACGTGACACTTGGCTTTCTGTTTATTACTGCACTAGGCAGTAGTAGATACCACAATGATTACTAGTTAGTATTCCCTGTTTCAGGAGAAGGAAAAGCAAAGATGTCCCTGCAATAATACTGTCTGCTCGCCTCAGGAAATGCTGTCATGGTTTGATTTGATTATTCTGGAAAAGAATGCCGCTAACACCATGACAAAATACATCTTCTTTTCCCTGCAGGGCAGATGTAACAAAAAAACAAAACAAAAACAAAAACAAAAACAAAAAAACAGGCCTATATTAACTCATCAGAGAAGAAGACTGTTCTTTCAAATCTTGGAGAAATAGACAAATCAGATTAGTTATATTGCTTTAACCAGCAGCTTCTCTGCA
>JAPQLA010201568.1:4436-20736 GCA_029822935.1 Naso vlamingii | reverse complement strand
TCTCAGGGTGTTTTAAGAGGGTGCCAGAGGCCCATGGGTGGTAGTCAGCGTGCAAGTGCAGTGTGTGCAGCCCCAGCTACCCAGGCCAAATCGCTGTTGACATGGTCTAGTTCGAAAGGCACCTGGGGTGGACGACATCCTCAATTACAATTTTTAAAACAACAGGCTTTGTTGAAATATTAAGGTGATGGTCGCAAACACTGTCCTACCAGTGTCACACATATATTGGACATGTGTGACACTCAGATATACACATTCACACACATTCAGTAGATCTATTTTTCTGGCTTCACTGTGCAGCCATAAGGGTGCAGCTTTTATGTGGATCCTAAAACCTGATACTTCAGGTAGTTTTGGGGGAGATTTGCTGAGAACTTTGTAAATCAACAGAAAATGACCTGTTCCAGTTTTAATAACAGAAATTTCTTATGTCGTTTATCTATAAAAATGTACATCCACTGCATGCAACTTCTCTTTTGTGAAATTTTATTATTTATTTTTTTTTAATTATTCATTTAAGTTATTTTTACCCCAGGCAACAATTTACTTTTAAACAGCAAACATAGAAAGCAAGTTTTCTTTTGTCAAACATACATTCTTAGCAAAAAAGTATAGATACACAACTAGGGCTCCCTCAGCAGCAGGAGATCAGAGACTTTAGTGCACACTTTTTTACCAAGATTGGTAAACCCCTCACATCCCAGATGAAGCTATTGCACTAGATGGGCGTACCTTATTCAGAGGAGTCAGGACACATAAAGGCAGAGAGGAGAAGGGCTCTGTGTCTATATGAATAGTACCTGGTGCTCAGGTGCAGTCAAAGTTGATGGTAGGGGTTCACCAGATGTCATGTTTCTGATGGCAGCCATTTTATTTTCAAAATTCATCTGTGTTTATATTGTTGCTGTTTATGTTCCCGCACATGCAGATTCAAATAATGCACTGCAGGAACTGTATGATGACATCAGCAGCAATGTGTCCCTAATATATGGCAGAACTAAATCAGAATTTTAGTTTTGCACTGTAAAAATGACAAATTTTCCTAGATTCCTTGACAGTATTTTTCAAACATGTTAATTGTCTTACCCCACCCATTGGAATACATACAAACACACTAGCCCTTTATATCACCACTTATGAGCATAATTGAAGGATATTCTAGGCTACTGTAACACTAATACAGAGCAATTTTAAGAGCAAGTGAAAGGTTTGTCAGTAGCAGGCCACCACTGTGAATATACAATAAAAGATTTGTAGCTATGTGTTGTCATGAGCTAACCTCTTATATGTCCCTCCGGTCCCTTTCTTATCGCTGGCATTGTGCTTGGAGCCTGCTCCTGCCTACACCAGGCTGGCTAGTTCCAGCAGTGTCCCTCTGATCCTGGGCCTCGCCCTCAGCCTGTTTGAGTGACACTTTGATTATGTGTGGTGTAGCTTCCCTTGGCATCAATGGTAAAAACTGAGAGATTCCAATAAAGTGCAGTCTTTAAGTCTGAAATCTCTTGGGCACCGTGAACCTAAAAAATATATATATATATCGTAAGTAGACCTACTTGACCTAAATTTTTTCCAGTGTATTTTTTCCCGTGCACACACATGTAAAATGTGTTAATTTTCTGTATTAACGTAAACATCCAAAACAGCTACATGTAGACCAGAAATATTTAAGTGACTCTAATTCACATGCATAACCTTCCTTTCAGGTGTACCAAAGAAAAAACACTGTACAGTCTCTTAAACTGCATTTACAGAGTTAAAATTTATTTACAGTCCACACTTGTTAACATCTCTGTCGCAGTCCACACTTTCAGCAAGTATACCTCGCTCCACTTTAACAAGGGTGTGACGTCGTGCATACACCTATCGGGTAATGAAGACACTGACGTTATCGAGTCTCATTAAGTTTAATTTTTGTTATATATACAGGTTCCCAGTTACACTTTGTCATAAATAACAAAAGGAACAATAAAAGACTAAAAGTTCAGTGGCCACTTACATGTTGGGCTGGGGATTAATCAAATGGGCCAATGACTCTGCTAACACAGTCCACAGAGGAACCGGCCCACCGGGATTTCTCCTGGTACTCCCAAAGGCCAGTCCGCCCCTGACTCCCTCCCAGACCCAGTGCAAAATGATGCATAGCAACATGCATGAATCTCATTTCACTGAAGTTGAGTAAAAACATAAACAAATGAATAAATAAATGCATAAATAAATAAGTTTAAGAAAAAAATAAATAAAGAAAATAAAAATAAAGAAAAAAAAATATTTATGATTACGTTGTATAATCTGCTCTAGTTCAACCCCCTACTGGGGATATAATCTACAATACGACACCGGACTTTCTGGAGGAGTAGATGTTGTTCTTTTACATATTTTTTTCAGGCTTACAATAAGATAACAATTCTGTTCACCACTGTTTGGTTTGGGGAAGGATCTCAGAATCCCTGTGACATAATATGCACTTTTTTGCTGCAGTCATAGCCTACAGAAGTTTCTTTTCCAGACCATCAAAGTTTTTCAGCACATCACCGTTGACCAAAATAGCGATGCGGGGGTCAGGGGTCAGTTCTTTTAGAAAGATTTAAGATAGTTGTTCAAATATAAATTTCCAATAGTTTTTCAACCTTTCACATTTCCAAAGCATTTGTATTAGATCTCTCCTTCTATTGTTGCATCTGGGGCAACAAGGTGATGTCTCATGGCTGAATTGATATAGCCTACATGGTGTGTAATATATTCTATGAAAGATTTCAAATTGAATTAATCTGCATTTTGTTTTTTGAGTCTTCTGAAGTAGGCACTGCCATTTGTGCATTTATACTGGATGTCATTTCCTCTTTCTCTTTTTAGTTGAGCCATCCTGTCATCCTTCAGTTTGTTACTTAGTAACGCATACATATTATTAGATATAATTAAAAATAATTTTGGGTAGAACAGTCATCTTAACAATATTAAATCAGCTAATTAAAGAGACATGTAGATGTTTCCATTTGTACAGATCCACTTTAATCTTTCGAGGATGGACAAGTAATTTTATTTTTCAGTATGTTATTGTTTGGAACCATAAACTCTGATCTGGTTTGTGTTTCCATCGGGGCTGTAAACTAACGGTCGCCACTCGCCAAATGCGACTAAAATATTCCCCTGGCAACTTAATTTTGGAGTGCTACACGCCGCGGGGCGGGTAAATGTTTGACCCGAAGAAGCAGCGTAGCCGGAGGACACGCCAATGTTCCACGTTCCAGTTCAGTAGGTGGCGGTAATGCACCATGGATGTATAATGTAATGCACCTGTTGGTTGGCAACCGCCATTAAACAACATAGAAGAAGAAGGAGAAGTAGAAGAAGGAGGACGCAGTTCAAGCAGCAATGTGGCGACACATACCTGGTGTGACTGATCCGTCGAAAAGAAAAAACACAAAGGAGATAGGTGAAAAGGAAGGTGAAAAAGAAGGCGAAGCATCGACCTTACCCAAAAAAGCAAAAGTAAGGAACTTCAGTGAGAAGTGGAAGATTCAAAGGGAATGGCTGCAGTACGAGGACGCCGCGGTATCATGTTTTGCTCGGTTTATCGGAAATACGCCAAAGAAAAGCAGCGTGCCAATTCATTTGTAGTTGGAAATAAAACTGTGAAACTCGAGACCATCTGAGAGCACGAAAGAAGCAAATGTCACGCTATTTGTGAGTCGGTGTCTCGGGCTCAGTCCGAGCCTCTCTTCTCTCAACCTGCTGTGACTGCTTTGATATTGTTATCAGAAGAGACCAAAGCCAAACTCAAAGCCATGTTTAGGACCGCTCATGCCCTTGCGAAGAAGGGGAGACCGTTCACTGACTACGAGTGGATGTGCGAGTAAGTGAAAAATGTTATTTGTCAATGAAATAATTCTTATTGTTTACATTAACGTTAATATAGCCAACCAAGGCCAAGGCTGGCTAAATTAGCTAGCCTATATGAAAATGTAGTCCCACAAATTATGCTATGGCATCATTGTTCGATAACGTTTTGACCTCAGATGACTATAACGTTACATCTGAAGTGAACGGGGCTAACGTTAGGTGTCCTCATTGGTGGTGAAGGCTAATTTAAGATGTTTAGCAATAGCAATAATAGCAAAACTAGATGTATTTAACATTACTGTATCTGTATTATTAGTTATTATTGGATTAGTGTTAATGTTTGGCATGATTTATTTTTGCAGCTTGGATGAACAGAAAGGCATTGCCTTGGGTGCAACCTACAGGAACAAAACGCAGGCGAAAGAGTTCACCTACTGCATTGCAGAGGCAGAGAGAAATGAAATCAGGGAGATGCTGAAAAACACCAGATTTCTTTTCATCATGTCCGACGGGTCCACTGATAGCTCGGTGAAAGAGGAGGAGCTGGTATATGTGAGGTGGAGTCACAATGGCAAGATTGAGAGCAAGTTTGTTGGCATCAAGTCGGTGGAGAAGGCTGGTGCAGAACACATAACCAGCGCCGTCAGAACCATCATGGAGGGTGTGTGCGAAGAGTGGGAGAGCAAGTTGGTTGCCCTCGCAACAGACGGCGCTGCTGTGATGGTGGGAGTGAAGAGCGGTGTGGTCAGCCGGCTGAAGGGGGACCAGGCTTACATCATCGGTATCCACTGCATGGCACACCGCCAAGAACTGGCCTTCCTGGATGCCATTAAGTCCCATGCCATGTTCCAGAGAGTGGAGGAATTCCTCAGTGGCCTCTACACATTCTACCACAATAGTCCACTGAACAGAGCTAACCTGGTGAACAGCTTTGAGGCTCTCGGGCACAAACCACTGGTGCCCACAAGGATCGGCGGGACCCGATGGGTAGGACACCATCTACGCGCCCTGGACCACTTCCTGCGGGGCTTTCAGGGGATTGTCCAACGTCCGGAACAGGTAGTGGCATTATCAATATATCTAAAGGAATAAGTGTCTGTCTGTCTGAAACAGTGTCTGTCAGGGTGTTATCTAATAAGTGTTTTTGAAAAGCTAGTAAAATTGTTGTATGTGTTTGTTCTTGATGTATTTCAGATTCAGTCTCGTGATAGTGAAAATGTCAGAGGAGTCCAACAGGCCAAGGCCAGGAAGTATTACTCTACTGCCAGGGAGGCTGTCTTCATCCGCTTCTGTGGATTCCTGCACGACACACTAACACACCTGAGCAGCCTGTCCGCCTCTCTCCAGAGGTCCACCATCACCATCGCTGAGGCTCACAGCTGCTTGAGCACAACACAGGCAGTCCTCAAGAAGTACAAAACCAGGTATGGTTATTTAAGAAGTAATAGGAAATACTTGACTCTGACTTTTATTAATAAGAATGGTATCAAGAGAGAGAGGGGTAGATTTGAATGTGTTGTAAAGGTATATTATGATAGGATAGTAAAAATGAGCCTTTTTTCCACCAGAGAAGGCCCCATGCAGGCCACAGTGACAAAAGCTATGAGGGACAACAACAACAACTATCAGGGAATTTCGCTGACAAGCAGGGACAGCCAGAGCCTCGTCGCCTCACGGGATAAACTGCTTGACAGGCTAGTCGAGAGTATGACTGACAGGTTCCAGGACGTCAGCGTAGGTGTGCTGTGTGCCACCAAGCTCGTCAGCTTTGCCAACTGGCCAGAGTCAGGAGATGCAGCAGCAGGTGTTTTTAAATTAAGTACTACAGCAGAGCACTTAAGTTCAGGGTCATGGTGATCATATTTTATTTTTGAGAAATAAAACATGCTTTATGCTTGTTGTAATGTAGATCTATGCGTACAACTCTTCTAGATTTTGGTGACACTGAAGTGGAGACACTGGTGAACCACTTCAGGCCTGTCCTGGAGACCTCTGGCATCCATGCTGAGAACGTGATGGACCAGTGGACTGTCTTGAAGTCCTTGATGTACCAAGAGCCACAGTTCCTGTCAAACCCACACGTGTCCTGGGTCAGTGTGAACAGGAGCCATCAGCACTCCTGCCCCGACCTGCTGGCTGTCATCGACCTGGTACTGTCCCTTCCTGCCTCCACTGCTGACTGCGAAAGGGGTTTTAGTAGCATGAAGATGGTGAAAAGTGATTGGCGGTCCAGCCTTCTGTGTGACACTCTGTCAGATCTTCTGACTATCCAACTCTGCTCCCCAGATATAAAAGACTTTGATCCCAGCACAGCTGTGATGCTGTGGCATGAGAACTCGGTTAAAAGCAGGTGGCCTGACTATATGGATCGTGGTGCTAAGAGGGTGTCTGAGAGTGTGTCTGCTGAAGATAGTGAGGAATGAATAGAATAGAATCTTTATTGTCATTGTACAAGTTACAAGTACAACGAAATTGACTGCAATCCTTTTGTGCAAAAATGAAAAGGACAAAGAAATATAAAAGAACAAAGAAATAAAACTACATATTAATGAGCCTTGCCTTTGTTTACTCACACGCAGCATTCTTAAATGAACCCTTAATAAGATTAAAATTTAAATAATACTTTGACCTCTTTTCTAAGCATGTATTGCAATATAATACTGTTATCTCAATGAAAAGTTACGAAACAGATGTATATACCACAAAAAGAGGCAATTTATTATTTTGGCCGGTAAAAAATTTACTTGGCCGGTAGATTTTTTCATCTACCGGTCCCCTTGGCAGGTGAGCCAAAAAGTTAGTTTACAGCCCTGGTTTCCATTGTACTACAATGTAGGTGAAGTTAATGTGGGATGGTGATTGCTGCGTTAGCTTCGTAAGCATCATACTTGCCAAAATAATCCCAACTCAGTTCTTCACTTAATGCAATTTTTATCACTAAAATAACATAATAGACAGAGATTTAGTAAATTATGTTGCTTAGTCTGTAATGTAGTTGTAGTAAAGATCTAAACTGTTATGTGGCTTAGTAAAATAAAGCAAAGTAGACTGATACATTCATATTATTATATATCTATGTATGGTACATAAAGAGCCTCAGAGGAAGCTGTGTTCTTTTGTCTTCTACAGGAACATTATGGCCTGTTTTTAATCTCTGAAAAGCTGCACAGATCATCGGTTCATGAGTTAATTTCTCCTCCAGGGTGACTGTGTAAGGAGCTGGGTTGCTGCTGGGAGATGACTGGCAGTTTCACCCAGTGAGCTGCGGCCTCTCACAAGTCTGAAAACTTTGTGACAGACATACAAACAAACATTATTTAAATAAACTGACCACATATTTGGAATCTACATCAGGGCTTATGTTAGAAAAATTTGGTGCCTTCCAAAGTGTCTCAAAAGATTTACATTTCCCAGTCAAATTGGAGAAATTCTGGTCAAATATTAATTGATGTTAAAAAAAAGGCAGCCTAGATAAAGAAAGACATCCTCAAGGCACCTAGATTTAGCCTATAATATTCTTTATTGAAAACATTCAAAATAAAAAGTTGTGTCAACAGACGTGTATAATGCTATTTTTTCAAAAAATAACGTTTCTCTCATTCAAACTCCAGTGCTCGCTCTCAGCTTGTATGGGGGTGGTGGTGGGGTTTGGCGCAGCAGCAGTGGTGACAGACATCATCATATTTTGTTGCCAAAAAAGTCTGGCTCCCAACATTTGCAAAGTCTACCCGAATTTGGTGTTTCAGATCCTGTTAGAGGGATTTCACCTTAAACAGGTTTTTCCAGTCAGTGACCAAAATTACTGCACAACGTAAACTCTTATCTACATGGTAACATTCTCGTCAAAAAAATCTAAAACTTACTGAAGTGATACACTTAAAAACAGCTTTTTGCCTGTTTGCGCTCAATGGACTGCAGTTTGTGTAGCTCCACCCTTTAGGGACCCCTTTGGGACCAGATCAGTGTGCTTGGTACCCCAGTAAAAGTTGCCAAAAAGTAGGATGGTAGGGATCGGTTATTTAGGTACCCTTCCCAACTTTTGCATGCAAATAATGACATGCCGTACTGTACCAAACCAAATTGTAGCACTCAGTGGAAACAACACAGTAGTTTAGCTTGTAGCATTTGTCCGAACCTGAGCTTTGTGGGATCGATACATTATTTTGATATATTTTTTAAATGCCTCACCAAAGTTCATATGCTTAAGTTTGTAAAAGAGATGCTCTTACTTGATTCTGTTAAATACTTTTTGTGCATCCATAGAGATGATGAGTGTTGGAATTGTTTTTCCAACATTTCGTGCTTAAGACTCCATTTCATTTACTCTAGTTATTTGTAAATTCCCCCCAAAATCCTCACATTCCATCGGTCCCATATCATGCATGCCTTCTCTGCCAACTTTAGCAGTAGTGCTTAGTGGGAGGGGATTCTTATTTCTTCTAGAGATGGTAATTAGGAAGTGAGACCTCCCACTGACCATTCATTTCCTGTATCAGTGTGACATGGGTATTGCCATGGCCCCGCCCCTTAGGAGACTATAAGCAGTCTTAAGTCCATTCATACTCCAGGGAGACATGAACGTAATCACAGATTATGACCTATGCTTTAGCCGTATTGTCACCAAAATACATATTTGACCCATTTTTCACAAGACACATATCTTCTGAACAATCTGACACAAAAATGGCATTTTTCAGACACACAAATCAAGAGAAATTTATTTGAGACCTGTCTTGGTCTCAGCAACACAGTCTTGTGAGATCTGGGAACCGGTGCTTCCCACCTTGCTTCACAACAGACATAAACAAATATTTAAATGGTCTAATAGGTGAAATCATGAATCATTAAAAGTTAAAATTTCTATCAAACAAATATCATGCAAGGCAAAATCTGTCTAGCGATAAGATAGTGGTTTCTAAACTGTCTCTATGGCAGACATGACTCTGCCCAATTAGGAGGCAGAAAATGTACCATTTCACACCACTAGTGCAGTGTACAGTAGGAGATCTTAGGTAAATATTGACTGTCTTTGTTTGTTCTATCTAGTGAAGAGTTGAGTATCAAGTTATAATCCCCTGCCATAATGCATTTTCCGTAAGTCTATGCCGCGGTTAATAGTATGTCTTTTTTTGTGATCAACTTTTTATTGTCTTTTGCTTCAGAACGACAAGCAATAATACGATAAGTACATAAAATAGTAAAACAACAAAAGAAATACAAAAGACCTGTGGCAATCTAACCCCCCCCCTTCCCTTCCCCATGGGTCACCGTATTCAGGAAATATGTGCAGGATGTAAGACACTAGGATTTAGGTTATAAAGTAACAATTACAGCAATTCTTTAATTTTATCTGCCATCTCTTGCCATGCTGAAATAGTACCAGCTCGAGCACCATGCATCCTCGCCACTGAAAGTTCCAAATTGATAATATCAATATATGTATTGATCCATTGATTTTTTGTGACTGTGTGTGGAGGTTTCCAGCGTAATGCTAGCATCTTTTTGGCAGCAATGATGCCCGTTAAGAGAATACGTCTACTGATGCATGTTAAATTCAGTGATGTGGTGTCATTCAAGAGTAGCAAGGTGGGCGAGCGTGGCACAGTTAAACCCAGAACATCAGACAATGTAGCACAGATCTCATTCCAAAAAATGTTCACATCCCTGCATTCCCAGTACATATGCATGTAGGAACCTATGAGTCCATCTGAGCACAAAGTGCAGTTTGGGGATGATAACCATTTCATGAGATAAGCCTTCCTTGGTGTGAGGTAAGTCCTATGAATAAAGTTAAAGTGAATCTGTTGGTGATCTGGGTTTTTGGAGGCAATGACAGCTGAGGACCATATCCTCTTCCAGTCAAGCAAAACCTCTCCATTGTATTGCTTCAAGTCCTCAATCCATACTTGTGTAATGGGAAGGGCTTTATAGGAAGCGTTCCGGAAGAGTGAGTATAGTTGAGAGACCACACCTCTTTTACATCCACTGTTGACCAAGATGGAGTGCAAGGGATGGGTGGTTAATGGAACATTCCATGATACTCCATAGGCTTTCATGGATGACTGCAGTTGGAGATACAGAAAAAACGAAGAGCCTGGTTGTAGGACAGTCTTAAATCATTAAAATTGCGGAGCCCATATTCATTGTAAATATCAGCGAATGTATGTACCCCTTTAGTGCTCCAGGATGGACATGAGAATGGGACCCCCCCAGTGAGGAGAGAATAGTTTTTAAAGATTGGACTCTTAAGGTGCCATTTACAAGTTGTATTAGATCCCTTCTCTGCAAGCTGCCATATTGATAAAAGGAAACTCATTATGGGGCCGAGCCGCAACTTAGCCCATTTCAAGGGGACAGCTGAGTAAATCAGGTCTTCTAATCTATGCGGGAATGCTAAATTAACTTCTATGGTTTTCCAACAAGTGACTGAATCGGAATTAAGCCAGACTGATAATGGTCTCAAGACAAATGACCAGAAATAATGCTTGAAATTAGGAACTGGAAGGCCACCTTCTGATTTATGACGCTGGAGAGTTGTCAGCTTAATGCGTGGTTGCTTCCCACCCCAGACAAATTTGGATACTTAGGATTGAAATTTGTCCCAGTAGTCCATTGGGGGTGGCAAAGGTAACATGGAGGAGTAAAAATTTGTCTGTGGTAGTATATTCATCTTGACTATTGATACACAAGCTTGCAATGATTTTGGCAGGTAGGACCCTCTAGCTAGATCTGATTCAATCTTATTATAGATTCCTTAAAGTTTTTATTAGCAGTACTAGCCAATGAGGGGAAAATATCTATTCCCAAGTACTTAAATTGATTAACAATGGGAATATGCTGGGGTAATGTCCTGGGGTCCAATTCCGAGTTTAATGGAAAAAGTGCTGATTTTGTCCAATTGATTTTATACCCAGATAGGGATCCAAATTCCTCAAAAATGTCCAAGATTCGAGGTATTGACATGGCTGCTCTATCGAAATACAGGAGTATATCATCGGCATACAATGATATAGAATGCGTGGTGTTTTGAAAGTAATGGGAGTAATAGACAGATGTAGCCGAATTTTCTGGGCAAGGGGCTCTAGTGACAGAGCAAATAAGAAAGGGCTTAAAGGGCAACCCTGTCTGCAGGATCGTGATAAGGTAATTTTGGTTGATATTATGCCATTAGTGTTTATCATTGCAGTTGGGTTATTGTATAGTAATTTAATTAATTCAATGAAATTAGAGTCCAATTGAAAATGTTGCAAGGTCTCCCGCAAGTATTCCCATTCCAGCCTATTAAAGGCTTTTTCAGCATCAAGACTCAGCACTACACAGGGGGAGGCAATGTCTTTAGCATTATGAATTACGTGAAGTAGTCGCTGAATATTATCAGAGGCAAGCCGTGTTTTCATGAAGCCTTTCTGATCGCAATGAATTCATTTTGTTATGTGGGGTATGTGGGTCTAAGCGGGAGGCAAGAACCCGTGCAAAGATTTTAATTTCAGCATTTAGTGGCTCTAGCAACAGTCCCTGCCAGTGTCAACAGTGAAGTGGTAACACAATAATCAGATAGAGTTAGGGTGAATTACAGCTGAGTGAATTTCAGAAAATGAAGTCAGAGTAACCAATAAGTAATCAATTCTTGAGTAGCTTTTATGTCTATCTGAATAGAAACTATATTGTCTAACAGAAGGATTAATGGCTCTGAATAGATCTGTAAGACTGAAATCGTTTATCAGCCCTTGGAATGCTACTGTAGATGGATGAGTATTCTGTGGGGGGATACTAGATCTGTCCAATACTGGATCAAGGATGGCATTCATGTCAGCACCGATAATTACTGAATAACCCTGCAGGTTACACAGGGTCCTACCAATGGCTTCAAAGAAATCTGAACTAAACTGATTTGGGGCATATATACAAAGAAGTGCAACCTTCAGGCCATTAATATTTGTTTTAATATATGCAATTCTGCCATCTTCACTTCCATAGCTTTCTATAATTGTAAGGGATAAACTACGTCTCACCAGCACCAAGGCATCCCGGCTCTTGGAATTGAATGCAGCGGCAGCCGCGGTATAGTAGTGTCGACTTACTAATCTGTATTTATCAGCAGGTTTAAGGTGCAATTCTTGAATGAAAGCCACATCTATTTTATGTCTCTTAAGCCAATCTAGACACATTGAACGTTTAGCGGGACCATTTAGGCCATTTATATTCCAGCTAGCAATATGTAATGTAGACATATTTACCAACAAGACTGGGCAAGTGGTTACATTCCTGCAGTTGTGTAAACTTCAGAACTGTTGAGACCCATATTTTCCCAACCCCCTTTTGCCACACAGTTACAAACATAAAGAAATAAATCAACGAAATGAAAACACAGTAAATAATATCCCACAAGGTGGCGACTGCCACTAAACAAACACCCACTAACTGGGCACCTGAACTGAGAAAGCTGGCTATCACACTACTACACTAGCCATTAACCCCGTTGTAATATTCAGTGTAACAAGCCACTCAACAAGCAATTGCTTTAAATTTACATTTAGTTACACTACGAAATAACTATCATCCATCTAGTTAGAACAAGTTGGAAATATTAAGATAGGAATGTGACATTTTCATAAAGTAAACGGTATACCTTACTGAGGCGGGTAGCCCATATAACAACATTAGGTCACAACATGCCCTTAAATCCGCTGAGTCTGTGTGTTGAGAAAAACCTCAGCCTCCGGTTGAGTCTCAAAGAGGTGCACTTCTGATCCACGGGACAGCTTCAGCCTGGCCGGGTAGATCAAGAAAGGAGTGAACCCGAGTTTCCTCGCAGACTCCATCGCTTGGGAAAATGAGCAGCGCCGTTTCATGGTGTGGTTACTGTAGTCGGCAGCGAAGTGGATTTCTCTGCCGTCGACCTCGACCCGAGAGCCTCTAGCCGCCTTCAGAATGCAGTCGTGGTCAGTGTACCATAGCTTCTTGCAGATCAACGTGCGGGGTCCCCCGGTGTTATGCTCTGGTCCTATACGATGAGCCCTCATCACCTCCAACTTTTCACCGGCAAGAGCAGGAATCCATTTAGGGAGCGAGGATGAGACAAAGCCCGAAGCGTTGCTGCTCTCGATTTTTTCAGGCAGGTTAATGATGCAAATGTTGTCTCTGCGGGATCTGTCCTCTAACTCCGCTATGCTTGCTTTGAGTCTGGAACATGTGCTTTGAAAAGTTTCCTCCGTCTTAAACAAGTGGGCGGATAACCCTTTGTGGTCTGCCTTCAGCTTTTTTATGTTGTTTGAGTTCTTTGTAACCTCTGTTTTGATAGTGTCAAGGCGGTCTTCAAACTTAGCGAACTGCCTTTCAATAAAGGTGCGTTGCTTCGTCAGTGCAGACGTTAGCATGGAGGATAGAGCTAGCTTAAGTGACTCAAACTTCTCCTCGTCTTTCATGGGTTCCTGGATCGTTTTGCTTCTTAAACCATCCGCCATGATAGAAAAGTGGTTTACCCGTTCAGGGTGAGTGGAAGATAGATAATGGATTAAAGTTGGGGCACGGTTGGCGAGAGCAATCGCGCTAAGCAGCCATCTTGTCTGCAGGTCACGTGACCCCCCGGTTAATAGTATGTCTTTAAAAAAATGTGCATTGTCATTGCTAGGGCCATAGATATTAATAAATGCGTATGGTTCTTGAATTATATCACATATAAAGGCCATTACACTCCAGAAGCGTCACTAATGAACAATACTAAAATACTTCCTGGCAATGATATTCTCATTCCGTGTGAAAGTAATTATGCCCAATCAGCAGTTTGAAAGAATATTACGACATGCATATTAATTGCATGAAAAAAATACATCCAGTGTGTAAAGACCTTAAGAATTATCCCTTGACTGGCCAAGTCCTTTTCTTTGCTCAGTACTTTAATTGTTATTTGTTTGTGACATAATGTGACCACCCCCCTTGACCTAGAGTTATATGAAGAGAAAAACACTTCCCCCATCCGCTGTCTTTTCAGTTTCAAAAGCTTTACATCTTTCAAGTGTGATTTCTGTAAGAAAAATATACTACAGTTGGTCTTCAATTTTATTTAAATTTTTTTTTCCTTTTTATGAAGCATTGCATTAGTTCGTACAGGACACGGAAGTCAAAAGTTTATTCTAGTTTGAATTGTCTCATCTCAGTAATTTATCATCCTTTGCAAAATTCAGTTTGCAGTCTAAAAGATTTATGGTTTGAATCACTCTGGTGTTAGTTAGTAGTGCACATCCACAAAGTCTGTGAGCTTCCAGGATACACTTAAGAACAGACTGGTCAAAGTTAATTTAAGATCCCAACTTTTACTTCCTTGTATTGTTCTAGCTCCAGCAAAGCTCGATCTGACACTTCCTTAAATGCAACTCAACAGTGTGATTTGGTTAGCCCAAAATCACATGGTTGTCTACTAAACAGCCATGCTTTGAAAAAATAACCCATAAGATATTGAAAAGGCCAATTTCTAAGACTTCTCAGACGAAGTTTCTGCAGGGCCCAAGAGGACATTGTACAACTGTTCTGACAGGCAGAGTGGTAGTGGGAGTTAGTGGTGTCATGACCTGGCTCATAAGCCATGACAAACGATGGAGACACGGAGAACTCTTAGAAGTCTTACCCTCTTCCTCCTCTGTCTGCTGTGGGCTGAAGTCTTCATGGCTGCTGCCTGGGCTACAAGATCTGGTTATGTGTATCTGAAGTTCCTCCAGACTGTTTCATAGTATGTCTTGCAGGCCGCTGGAAGAAAAATATAAAAGTTAGAAAGAATAAACACTGGCCACAGCAAAAGGAAAAAAACAACAACTAAAACACAGAAAAAGGTAAAAGTTACTTACATAAAAGGACTCTGCTGTCCACACCATTTATGTCTGGACTTGCAGCTGCATCCAAATGAGAGGTCACTGCCTCATTGTGGGTCAAGCTCAGGCTGTGAAAACAAAATGTAAATAGATCAGAGAAGGTATACATTTACTTACATGCAGCAAAATGTATCCAGAGTTTTTCTTTGAATCTAACCTTTGCTCTAGTTCATATTATCTGTTGTTGTGTTTCCTTCACTGTTGTGAAGATGGCACACCGTTTCCTATAAATACAAAAATACAAAATAAAGATCACTTTGGGGGACAAATACATCCAGGCTTAAGCAGCAGGGCTGACCAATGTGGCAAATTCATTCATTTTAATCTTTTCTTTACGAATAAAAGCCCAGACGCCACTTAATTTGCTCAGAGAATCCAGTGTAACGGGTGTGTGGATTGGGCATGAATGAATGGTCATATTACCCAGGGTGGACTGCTCTAATATGAATTGCGCCAAAATAGTGAAACAAATAAGGGCAGTCTTCAGAAACACTTATGTTAAAACTCACCACTGTTTACTGACTGACCAGGCCACAGTCGCGGTAAACCTACCTTAAACATGTAAAAGTCACAGCAACACTATGAATTCTTAACAGACAGTTTGTATTTAATGTAAGTTTGTACAGTATCACGCGATTACTGTTTATTGACTTAACGTTCCAAGATGGCTCTACACACGACTAGAAGCTTTACTTTCTTCATACGTGCAAAAGTCACAACACTCTAAACTCTTAACAGACAGTTACTTTAATAAATCCTGTGTAAAGTAGAGAGTTATGATTTATTCAGAGATTACTCACCTGTATCAAGCAGTTTAAGCTTCACCGTTCCCCTTAGAAACTGGAGGGAACAGAGAAGTTCCGTCTCACTGCTTCCCAAGTGGATTTTTTTTTTTTACACTTCGTTTGTGCAACATAAAATAACTTGGACCTCTATTTTATCATAACAAGTGTATACAATAGCCAACAAATGTGTCTTCATTACCTTACATTTTAACACAAAACTAAACGTTCCCACACATTTTAGGTAAGCCACACGAGAATATTGTTTGCTAATATTTTCTCAATATTTCCTATTTTGACATGTGGTCAGAGATAAAATAGAAATAAAGAGAAAAAGATACAGAAACAAGTAGGAATATACGATAAACTGACATTGTTAACAATTTTCATTCAAAGTTAAGAATCAACAGTGGACTGGAACTAAGCAAGCTAATCATGCAACCAAAGTTTTCATGAACAGCTGGCAAAATAAAATGTTGTTACATGACTGGACAATGAATTAACATAAATCAACTATATAACCCTCATTGTGTTTGAGTATTCTGATGGAGAGTCAACTGTGGTGGTGTAAGATGACAAAATAATTACGTACCTAACTGTAGATTCTTTATTTTTCACCACCAAATTTAACACTTTAAAATGAAATCTTTATGTGAGTCTGGAAACTTTGTGTATGCAGCTATAAAATAATTTAAATTAAAAATCACCATAATAAGAATGAAGTTTTCTGTATCTGTTTTTTGTTGGCCTAACACAGAAACACAAACTCTCTCTCTCTGTCTCTCTCTCTCTCTCTCTCTCTCTCTCTCTCTC
>JAPQLA010201537.1:0-20744 GCA_029822935.1 Naso vlamingii | reverse complement strand
TTCCCTTCTCGAGTTATTCCACATCGGACGACATCGGACAGCGTCCAATATACCCCTTTTACCCTTTAACCTAACCCCCCTAACCCTATGTAACTCCTTGGCTTTTAAATATTATGCTCCACACAAGTAGAACAACCAGCAGAAGCTGTTCAAATTTGACATGCTGATACCTTTAAATCAACTAAAACTCTTTTGACTGACACTGTGCTTAACAAATGAATGTGTTTTCTCATAATGATGTCCAATGTCTTGATATTTTTGTTCTATCTGCTGTTTAGAGTATTGGTTTAAAATGCACTTGTAAATATACTATTCATGCATATCCTGACAAATACTTTGTTTTTGTTGTTTTTATGTGTAATGTAATCAGGGCACCCTTGTGAAAGAGAGCCATTTCTCAATGGGCATCCCTGTTTAAATAAAGGTTGATTTCTTTTTTTTTTTTTTAATCAAAACACATTTTACCATAAATCTGCTAGAAATGTTTGAAAATGTTTGCTAACTCCTAGATCTAAATACAAATTTAGACATATTTCTTTGAGCTTCAATTATGTTTGGCAGCACAGCAAGAGTTATGGTGTTAAAAAAGGTTTACTAAACCATAGCTGCAGTTCCAATGTTGTTATCAGTGAAATACAAACTGCACACTACATAACTGGTGTGAGACTACAGAGAGGGAGGGGAGACGTGTGGGTTAGTATTGATGTAGGATTGTAGTTTTCTCTGAACTCCTCTAGGGAGCTGTTTTCCTCTATGTTTTCACTTCACCTTAGCAGATGGTCAACTAATGCACCTGCTCCTAGCGCTTGAAGGAGGGGAGAGGTTGCCAGTTAAATGGGGGAGGGTGCAGTGGCCTTTTGTATAGATGTGGGGGAAGGAGTGTTCAGTATGAATGTGTGAGGAGATCTGACTGCCATGCACAGACTGCTGACGTAGAGAGCGTTTTCAGACCACTCTGCATAAAAAAGCACACAAAATGGCTTAGATATGCCAATTATAACTGTGCTGAGGATCCGTGGAAACCCTTCTTTTCACTGTTGGTTTGTAGCAGCTGAGCAAGTGTTTTGTAGTGAGGACTAGAGAATGGTTTTACTTATTATTTTTATTGACAAGTATCCACTATTTATGTGTCTATATGAAAGATCAAGATCTGTATTTGAAGTGTCCAGTGAAGTCACTGGGGGGAACATGTGCAGCCCTCTGAACTCTGGGTGGGGCTGAAGGAAGGCTCAGGGTGTTGAACTGTTCAGATCACCATCTGCAAAGGGAGTTTACATCCTGGACACAGATACACAGTCCCTATTCAGAGGACAAAAGCAAAAAAAGTATCTTTTGTGAGAGGATCTGTGTGATCACAAAACTTTTTCTAAAATGCATCCAGAGAGTAGACCTACTAAAGTCTATTATGTAACAGATATTGTCCTGGATTGCATTTACTATGATCCCAACACTCTATCACTGCCCTCACAAAATTGTACTCTCATTTGTAATTATTGATTCAAATTACTTCAGTCTTTCTGCACCCCATTATTTACTTATACATTGCTTCAAATTGTTCAAATTGTGGATAGCATTATTTTGTGACACATGGTTCATGGAACCCATGAACAAAAGCTTTGAGAGCTGTGATTGGACAAAGCTGCTCCCAGCAATGCTCCCATTGGCAGCTTCTACAAACACACATTCCTCTTTATATACGAAGCTCCACCTTTCTCTACAAAGGAGTGTGGATAAAGGTGTAAAAGCCCTGTGCACTGTCTGCTAGGCTGGATTTCAAAATGATCTGTTAAGTCTTGCTATTTTGTTCCCTTTATTTTAGCACAGTTTTAGAAGTGGATTATGTGAAAACATGTTTGTAAACCCTGAGATGGGGAAACTGTGGGTTTCCATTTTAGAAAGGGACACAACTGAACATGTAAAAAAAAATATTTCAATGATCTAAGAGGTGCTGTACTATTTACACAACTGAGACCATATTTATGTATTTGAATTTTATTAAATAGGGACAATGCAGTTTAACATACAGAGAATGCAACTGATGTGCTGCACAAAGAATTTATAGCTATTTCTAATTTTCAACTCTTTTTCTTAGTTGGGCTTTTACATGTACAATGCAATCAACACAATGAACTTTCAGTTATCAGCATGCTAAAACTACAATACACAATACAGAATCCAAAAGAACAAATACCATAACACATGTACTGTACTATATCACTATCACAAGACAAATAAAACCTCCGTCAAGATACATTTAGCTAAAGATGGGTGCAGCTTTGTTTTGCTTTTAGCCAGCACTTAACCTTTGTTGTGAACAATTTTATATCTAGAATTAATTTAATTTCAGTTGGTAATGTATTCCAGAGTTGACAGCCCTTTATGGAGAAAGCTGACTGTCCAAATGTGGTTCTCTGGTGTGGTATTTTACAGTTAACATTCACTTCTGCCCCTGTCTTGTCTTTGGATGTGTCTGGAAAGAGGCTCTGGACCTAAACTTATTATACATTTAAAAATTAATTTGAGAAAACAAAGAGCTCTCAAAACTCAGTAAATTATATCTTTTCCGTATCTGACAGTGGTGCCAACGGACAGGCTTTTTATCCATTATTTTCAGTGCCTGATTATATGAAGATGATATGTACCTAGTTATAGATGGTGATGCTTGAGCCCATACTGTCCAGTAACGTGCCTTGAGGTGATGGGCCAGGTAGGCAGAGGCAGACTGGGACTCACATACCCATTATTATTTCATCATGTGTGGGCAGACGAGTGTACAACGCAAAAAGTCCATGAAAATCGGGATCGCATTAATATCATAATCACACTGAAACAATTACTCCAAAACAGTTGCTACTACTACACTCTCCTAATGGCTACATCACATAACACTGCAGTGCATTTTTGTATAAGTGAAACAGAACTGAGAGCTCCTGTGCACACAGTGCAGATGGGTGGGGGTGGGGTGTGGGGTGCACTCAAAAACTTCGCAATAAACAGGCCGAGGTACCATAGACTGTGAAGATTAACTTATTCAGATCATCAACTCATTCATCCAGAGGGCTATACCAACATCGACAATGAACAGGCACACCATATCACCATCCATATACACTAATTACAACAACTACCGCTGTCAACACAGAACAGCAAACAATAGAAATTTTAAAAACCCAGATACTCAGACTGAAGCAACAACAATTGACACTGCACTTACACATGGCTATTATTGACAGGTTAACAGGTTTTTATGTCCTCTCAGCTACACGAGAGAGAGAGAGGTTTGCTTACTTTTATTTGAAGATGAAGTCCATACGTCGATCTTTCTTGACAAAGATGTTGATGACAGCATTGTAAAACTCCTCTGTCTTGGCTTTCAATTTTATAAGTCTCTCTTTCTCAATTGATATTAGAGCCAGTGAGGAAAGCCTCCCCTGCTCTGTCCTGTTGTGGCTGTAGGTCTTAATGTGTTTTAGCACAGAAGACCTCTCCACTGACGCTGTGGTGGCTGGAATGGTCAGCATCAGTTTAAACTGTTTTGTTGCCTCCAGAACAGTCCCTACAAGGTCATTTTCGACCAGGAAAGACAGGAGCTGAAGATGTGTTTTGTCCTTGACCATCTAAATCGAGGTACTTGCCATAGTTAGCGAGGCTCCATGAACCTGCAGCAGGTAGACGGGAGTAGGCGGGCATGTTATAGCATCAGTTCACAAAAGCACAGTAAACAGCGTAAAACACTAGCATTTCCATATATATTTGCCTTATCTGCCTTTTTATGTACATGTTAAACTATATTGGAACCGACTGCGCATGTGTGTTACATCCTCTCACTAGGAGAAAAGTCGATGAACATAAAAGTACCCAGATGTAAGATAAGGTTTAGTCAACTGCTGTTTATTTGGAAGCAGTGCAGAAAAAAAAACAATACAAAGGAGTGAGTGAGGGAGGACCAGGGGGGAGCTGTCGAAATCAAAGAAAAGAACAAAACCAAACCTCACTATATCTTTCAGTGTTTAACAAACAAAACTAGAAATTAATGTGTACAAATTAAAACTATGAACCAAACGGGCTCACGCAGACTAGCAATCAAAAAAAAACCAAAGTACAAAGACAGACTCCCCGTAAACCTAGTGTTTTTTTAAACATGAGAAAACTACGTGCAATGTAAACAGTATCAAGCTTTTGAACCTGGACCCTAGCCGCTCCACGCACACACACAACCTGTATACAACACAGCCTGACACAGACTGACAGCCTCAGACAAGAGAGAGAGGGAGGGGCCTGCTGCAGGCCTGCTTAAAAAGTGTTCCTGCCTCCGGCTCTGCACCGTGATTGGTCCTGCATCCTGATCAGTCACAGCGACAGCACCTGGGAAGAGGACACTGGGAGGCAGAGAAAACAGAGCAGGGAGGAGAAAGAAACACACAGAGACCAGGGGAAAACTAAGGGGGAGAGGGCCTAGGGCCGTAACAGTGTGCGAAAACACAGACCCTCACAACATGACCTGGGAAGGCAGAGCAGGGCAGTGCCTGACCTGTATTAGGAAGGCTATCTCCCAGCAGCAAAACAAGGGTACAACAGGAGACTGTCACCTGTGCAGCCTATGTCTGGTTAGAAGATAGCGATGCTGTCATTTTTTTAGGCTGTGAAAATCACCAAATGAAATGCTGCCACATTGAAAAACACATAATGATGTATCTGAAATTGAAAAATGAATATAGTACTCACTGAATAATTTCATTTTAGCTAAGAGGCTAGGGTAGGCAGTGCTCGTCACTGATACTGACATGCAATAAAAAAAAAGGGTGAGAAAATCATAGGGACAGATCCACAAAGAATGGATTGCAGCCAGTATGAGCACCATGATTTGCGCAGAATTAGCATGCACAATCCGCCCCGTTTTAGCGCCCTATCTGCAAAAGAATTTGTATAAGAATCGTATGCCAGCGCTAACACACCCACAAAGTTTGACAGCTGGGTGCAGTTTGCCCTCCTTTTACTCAAATTGAGTAAGCAGATCTTTTCCCAGTGTTTCAGTCTTTTCTACATATTTCAGAACACAGACTGGTTCATAATGGAAACTGCAGAGAGCGCAACATTTAGTAGACAGTCAGTTTTGTTTGTTGCTCACAGTTTGCTGTGCATTGCAGCTGCTCCAGCATCTTTTCACAGCAACTAACACTATACAAGCGTCTCCAAAATTGGAAAAAGTCTGTTCACTTTCACACACAGTGACGTGGTTGCTTCATTAAAAGGATCAGCCAGTATTTGATGGTAATTAATGTTCGTTATTCTGCCTCACATCCTCACAGGTCCGCTGTTGCACACAGATTCCAGGTTTATACAGTGAAATTGTTTGTAATGAAGACAATCCATATGGATGAATCCTGAGCTCCATCAGAAACATTGGCATAGCCAGATAAAATAATAGCTTCATTTGTAATTAATGGCTTATTTAAAAAATTGTCTATATCTGTAGAATATTTTACAGACAAGAAGAAAGAAACACCAGAAGAGAATCACAAGTTTTTCCATCTCTTTTTCTTTGTCTCCCCCCTGTGCATGTGAATGAAATCAGGTCATCAAAAAAAAAGTGAAAATATTCAAGTAAACACTGTGCATATATGTGAGTGTATTTTGTATGTCTAAATTATTCACACTAATAACAATAAATTTATAAAGTCTAATTGGTCTTCATTAACAGGATCACAGCTATCAGTTCGTCTTTTCAGATCAGTCGCTGACCGCTTGAGCAACTTGTATCTTTATTGGATCCAGAATATTTAAAACTCTGATATAAGCTTACAATCCACTTGATTCCCCCTCTGACTGTAGATTTAGACCATAATATTACACAGTATCAATTCAATATCATTTAAAGCTCACAAGCATTAAAGAGGGAGAAAGAGAGAGAAATTGCGACGATTTAATACACCAGTCTCTGTGGTATGAAATAGCACCGCTGTAACTGCCTGTGGTGATTAGTGCTGCTCTTTGTAAATTAGGTGGCACTTGCAGCTAGGTTTATATGCATAGGAAGGGTGCAATTTTGAGCAGAATTTTTGAATATTTCCTAATTTACATTAGGGGTGGCAGTACAGTTTGTGTGCAGTTTGTGTTCATTTCATCCTTTGCACCTGCTTTGTGGATTGCATGCTGTTGTTTACTCTAATTTGCGCAGGTTTAGCCGTTGCAAAAGCAGCGCAATCCTTTTGTGGATCTGGCCCATAGTGTGCATAAACAACTGAGCTGTCTGAATAGGTATATAATTTCTTATTCATTTAAAACAATTGAGGTTAGTTTTTACTGCTTTTGAAATCTTTTTTATGTGTTTATCAAACTGAAGTTGTGGATCTAAAATTACTCCTAAAAACATAAATTCAGTAATCGCCTGTATTTCTCCATTTTGTAAGTTGATTTTAATTTTTTTTAGGTAAGCTCTGTTTTCTGATTGAGAAACACATTGAAACTGTTGAAGATGATTATGTTGCAGCCACTGAAGAACATTATCCAGGCATGCAGTTAGGACCTCAGCAGCCTTGCTAGGTGACTTGGCAGATGCATATGTTACCGTGTCATCTGCATAAAGCTGGCCTTTGGCATCAGGGCAACTTAAAGGCAGGTTATTTATAAAGAGACTAAAGAGCAATGGGCCAAGTATTGAACCTTGGGGTATGCCTATTTTGTTGCTCAAAAGAGATAACTTTTCTTGGTCAATTTTAACACACTGCTCTCGTCTGAAGATATGACCTGATCCAATCAACTGCTTGTTTATAAAAATTAAAAGTGGACCACTTAGACAGGAGAATGCTGTGGTTGACCGTGTCAAATGCATTCTTCATGTCAAGAAACACGGCCCCCATAACATTACCCCCATCCAAGGAGCGCTTCATGTTTTCAGCAAAATAACAATTTGCTATCTCTGTGGAATACTTTGGTCTAAAGCCAAATTGTTGTGGATGAAGAAGTTGATTGGTTTCCTATATTAACAAAATATAACAATTTAAATGATAAATATCACTGTTACCTTTAATAGCAGTGTACTGCAACACCTCAAGTAGGATCAAGGAATATTTCTCTCCACTCAAGATGTGATGTGATAACTAGATCAGACCATCAGCTTACAATCATGTCTGTATCTCTTTGATATATGGCCTATATTTTTTGAAATCTCTATATTTGTTCAATTTATGCTGCATACCATATGTTTTGCCCTTGTCACATTGAAGCTTTACAAATGTATTCAGGCTCACGGAAAGGTACAGCCTGATAAATCGTCCGATTTCTCCATTTTTTCAGAAATTAAGTAGTTATAGAAAAATTAATAGTTTATTTTCTTGTGCTCACTTAGTGAGACCTCTTCCTGCTCGGAATGTCCTTTTTGCTAAAATAAATAAATAATGTGGACTGTCCAAATATATTCCACATGCATTAATATCACCATGTCCACTTATTTGGGTTACCCGTTACCACGGTGAATGGTAGGATTGGAGCACCACTGATGAAGAGTTTTTTTCATTCATGCAACTCAGAGTTGATTAAGCAGAGTCTAATTAGCTGTTCTAAAATCCAAACTCTGGGGCTTTATAGTTAAGTCTAAATTTATTTTTTTATCTATTCATTTATTAGCCTGCTTATTTCAGGCCTGTTTTTGTAATTGACAACAATCGGGACAGAAGACCTAAAACATTTCTCTGAAAAATGCAAACGGTACAGAAGTAGCCACAGCCATCTTTATGCCATGATGAGAGAGAGAGACCTCCAATAATCCTGGGATGTTTCGCAGGCTGGTGGATTTTGTTGCCTCTCTTGATGGAGCTTTGAAAGAGCACCTTGAGAATGCCACTGTTTTTAAGGGAACTTCAAAGACCGTAGAGAATGAGGTGCTGAACAGTATGTTGTCTGTTGCAAGGGAACAAGTAATCAAAGAAGCCTAGAACAGTGATTTTTTTTATTATTATTTTTTTTTTAATCAATCCAGGCAGATGAGACCATGGATTCTGCCACACGGCCCAAACTTGTGCTTGTACTATGCTACATTGATTACAAAAACAGCATCCATTTAAGATTTTTTTGTTTATTTTATTTTATTTTATTTTTTAATCTCAGGTTTATATTACAGGGACAATGCACATTAATAAAACATAACATGTAAATGTGCCAGAATTAGCCAGGAGGCTATTTTACATTTGCTGTCCCTGGTATGCTGTTAAGAAGTCACCCTCTAAAGATAAAAGGATTAATATATACAATATACAATGCAAGATACAATAAGGGTTGAATATACTAAGATGCAAATACATAAAAACAGACAAAGCATTGCAAAGACCAATACACACACACAGTGCCACTGCACTAACAGAGCATCTTGCTGCTGAGGATCAGAAAAGTAAGTTTATCTACCAGACATTACGAAGCCAGTGTGATGAGGGCTGCCACTGCAGGTGTTCAGAAGAAGATACGTCCACTGCTACGGACATCAGCTCAACCTGATCATGCAATAGGCCACCTCTCACATATCCAAGGTGAGATTTTTTTTTCTGACCCTGGTGGATTTGTAAGCTTTTTTCCAGATCATTCAAGTGGACATGCGTGCTTGATAAAGTGGTGACCCATCAAATGCCAACATCCAGCAACATCAGATGGACCTTTCACATCAGTGCCATCAATACTGTGTTTGAGCACAGAGAGGATCTCAGTCGAGACTCAGGTTATTTTGACCCCAGTACCATAAGAGAAGCAGGAGCTTTGGCCATGCTGCTGAAAGATCGTGATTTTAAGTTCTCTATGGAACTTTTTCATCACATCATGCCACATGTGGACCTCCTCTAAGCCAAGCTCCAGAGGAAAAACAGAGACTCGGTCCATATCAAAGGACGCATCCAGCAGTTCCAACAGGACATACAACATATCAGGTAGTAACTGTACTCCTGTTAGTAATATGATCATTAGTTGCTTTCTCGTTTATAAATATTTCTTTCTCATTTTTAAATGATTATTTTAAATTCTCTTTGCTCTTGGTAGAAATTCTTTCCATTCCATGGCCATGGGTGAGCAAAGCAGTGGTGTTGGGCACTCAGTCCAGAGGACTGTAAAAGGATTTCAGCAAAGGTGAGTTTATGTTGTAGATATCAGTCACACAGTCCATGTTTCATGGAAGTGTAGTAATTTTATTTCAATGCACTCACTGTTGTTGCTTACATCAGATTACAGAAATTAAAAGTCCTCCTCCACTCCAAGATGTTTTTCTTCTTGTTCCGAGCTTTCCTGGACTGAATGATGCAGAGTTTTTCAGTACAAAGCTGTTTTCACATTCATCTGCTGAAAATGGAAAGTTTCTCTGTGGTCATTAAAAATCTACTTTTAAGAGGTGAACCTACAAGCATGATTTGTGACATCAAAAATAATTTGGCAGCCAGTTTAGGGGTCCGTTTCACAAAGGAGAATCAACAAACTCTGAATCTAACCCTGACGTCTGAGTTGAGTTAGCCTCAGTTTGAAACTCTGAGTTTCTGGTTCCAGAAAAGTTGATTTGAGTTCAGTTAACTCTGAATAAGTTCACTCTGAGTTACATGCGTGCACCACAGCAATAAAAAGCTGACATTAATGGAGCACCAATCCTACAATTCACCATGGCAACCATGGACAAAAAGAGCTCTGCCTGATTTTCTCCTGTGAATTTAAAAATCTGCATGCGCAGATATGGTGAGTATGAACATATTTTTAGGAGGAAAAGAAAGTAACATGGCTGCAGCAGCAAAAGAATTGGTGTGGGAGAAAATTGCTGTTTGAGTAAATGCATAAGTGTCAATGAATGTTTGTTTACTTAATATTTAATCACACTTCTTATATTACAGGTAAAAAAAAAAAGAATTACATTGAACCTGAAATTAAATTTTCATGTGGGATAGGTTGTAGGACAGGATGTAGGTGAGAAGTGGACTTGGAAGCAGTTCAAATGAAATATAAGAACAGAGTTTAAATGGGTAAGGGTCAGGTGAGACAGGCTTATGGTGGTGCCTCACTTTAATCAGATTTATTAACTAAATAAAAATCAATCAGTGGATATTTCAATGTGCAGCTTTATCCCCAGCATAATGTGTTTGTTTTTTTTTTCCCACACACACCCTCTCACCTTTATCCCGTTCAGTTAATTAATTAGGCCTGATTAAATTAACATTTGAGCGATGCTAGTGATAAGAGGATGGATCAGATTATGCAGATATATAACAGACTGTAAAGAAAAATGATATGGCAACAGGTCGTCATCTGAAAATGATAAAACATCTGAAAATCATCTCCTGACATTGTCGGTGTCTTAATCCCTGCGCAGTAACTTGGCCTCTTCATCTATAAAATCCTCAGCAAAAGGACACGGCACGTTCAACACAAAAGTTCCTTTTATATAGTCTGATTAACAGACTGTGGTGGCAAAAGTGCCAAACTGTTATGTTAAAATGTGTTATTAAATGTTATCTAGATTTGCATACATCTCTAGGATGCCAACTCCAAACTAGTCTAGTCATGGCTAGTCTAGTCGTAACTTTGGCCAGGAGAAGAAGTCTTCAGGTGGTGTCCAACCTTCATCGAGTGTTAAACCCTTAACCACCACACTCCCCGGTTGGTGGGTCAGCAGCGGTGGCCAGCTCACTGCCCCTCTCCTCCTGGCTTCCAACTCATGTCCTCCCTTTTATGCCACAACCAACAAGAGGCTCTTTCAGCTGCCTCCCCCTACCTTTGGACAGCTTTCTTTCTCTCTTAGCCTCTCACTCCCACTCTGGTGAGCAGATTCCACATCGTTTGTACGGGAAATCCCCGGCATCCCACCTCCACCAGGAAAAACCAGGTGTGCCATCCTTTGTCCTTGCAGTTGTTGATGAGCTGTTGGTATTTGCTGGTTTTCCTCTTTGTGGCCTCTTCACAACCTTTCTCCCATAGTACAGTTAGTTCCACCAGAAGGATTGTCCTTCCATCCTCTGACCAGATAACTATATCTGGCCTCAGGGTAGTGGACGGCACAATGTCTGGGAACTTGAGCTTCCTTCCCAGGTCAACTCTCATCTCCCATCCACTTGCTGACTAAAGTAGGGATGGCTTGGTTGTCTTTTTGGCTAGAGACTTTTCTCTTCTTTTTATGAACGTTATGCCTTGGAATGGGTTGGCTTTAGCCCGATGTTTCTTCCTCTATTCCTGCTCCAAGGTGTCTGCCAGCGTCAGTAACACCTTGTCATGGCGTCATCTGTACCTGCCTTGGGTCAGTGATGTTTTTCAACCAGGCAAGATGTGTGCCATGGTTCCCCTCTGCTGCACAATGTGCACCATGAGTCCTCCTGCTTACCCCATCTGTGCAGATTCACAGAAAAAGGGATTGTGTCGTATACTGCCCTCAGCAGAAAGGATTTATGAAACGGTTTGAGCCTCCACAAATCAGTCCAGGTGATCTTTCTTTTGGGGAGGTCCCACTTTGTCCAAGCCCCTTGTGTCTCCTGCTCTCCTTGTTTTGTCCTCAAGATTCCTCACTTCTGCCTGGATCATAGCTCCTCTCTCCTTGGAGTTTGCCTTTGCCCACTGCTGGAAATGGGATGTTCCAAGGCCTTGTCTTCAAGTCCAAGGCATCCCAGTAATGTCCCTTGTTCTGAGTGAGCATTTTGCTTGTTGTGTGGTGGTGCTGGCTGCCCACCTTCGACTAGACCTAGTTGGTCTCTGGAGTCCCAGTAGGTCTGGTAAGACTGCACTTGTTGACCAGATCTTACATACAGGGGGATTGATGTGAAGCTAGGAGGAATTCCCACGTTAGCCTTGCAGATGTATTTATTTATTTTCCTTTCCATTTTCTCCACCACTGTTGTTGGTATGTCGTACACTGTGAACAGCCACGTTAGCCTTGGCAGGAGGCAGTGCTGGTAAAGCCATGCTTTAAATTTTCCCAGCAAACCGCACTTGTTGATTTTATTTAACCAGTCCTCTGTTTGTTTCTCAGTGCTGGGGATGTTGTTTTTGTCAGAGTGTTCAAACCACCTCCCCAGGCACTTTATTTGATTTTCTTCAGCTGATGGGACTGTTCACCTTGAACCTGAAGCTCGAACCCTGTTAGTCATTTTCCCTTGTCTGATCACTAGGCTCCTAGATTTGATGGCTTTAAAAGTCATCCTGGCCCATGTGACCATTTTGCCCAGTTGTGCCAGGATCCATCCTTCTTGGACATGTGTTGTGGTAGTGATGGTTAAGTCATGCATGAAGCCCCTGATAGCTGGCTGTTGGGCCCCTGAGCTGGTTTTTGGCCCCTTGCTTTTATTTCCAGCTTCTGTAATTACCAGGTTCATCCCCATGAGAAACAAAATGAGAGAGACTGTGCACCCTGTTACAATTCCTCTCTCCACTGGCTGCTACTCTGCTGTGAAGTTAAAAGTTTGGAATCACAACCTGATGTTGCTGAAGTGGGACGTGGTAGTAGTTCATTGCTGTCTGGATCAGGCTGTGTGTGATGGAGCTATAAGCACTGGCTAAGTCAAGCCAGACTACTGTGAGGTTGCCTTTGCTTTGCTTAGCTTTGTGGATGAGTTGGCTGAGAATGCCAGTGCTCTCCTCAGTCAATATCAGTTTGCAACTAGTCACTGTTTGCACTGTATTAGTGTTGGAGTCCTGCCATTATCTTTCGGGAAAGTTCTTGGATGGAATATGTTTACCAGGAAAGGAGTCAAGTTAGGACAAAATAACCCAGAATGAATGATCAAATATCAACACTATATCAACGCTGACCACAATTCCAGACAGCTGAGAATAACAGGATACTTGGCAGGCTTCAACCAATCTCAAGGGTCCTCTGCCTTAAGGTATAAGTACTCTGTTTTTCTCATTCTGGGGTGCTTTTTTTCTGTCATGCTGCTCTGGCTACAGCAGGCGATGTCTCTGTGACTTTGAATTCTCTCAATTAAATTAGATTGAAAAGACCCAAAAATTAAGAGTGTGCGATAGTGCAAAATTTGGTATCAATTGGATACCAAGTAAATACAGGCGCAGTGTTGCCAATACCAATACTGATACTTTTTACTTAAAAAGCAGCTTATGTACTTGCATGTAGGGGGAGCAGAATGTCATGATTTATGGGGTGAAAGCATCATTATTGTATTAAATCTGAATACATTTTCATGAACACCAACTGATTTTGTGATTTTTGCTTTTGACTGTTAATTATTTGAAATAACAAAATCAGTAGGTCTGTAGCCTACATACATGTAGTCTACATACAGGAAGCCTATAGTGTTCCTTTCACACTCAACACAAAAGGGTAATTATATTCAGCTGTTTTCATATTTCAGATTTGGAGGGGTTTTTTTTTCATTCCAGTAAATAATTTATGTCAATTACACGTTTCAGTGGGCTGAATAAATTATTTGAATTATTGTATGTAGTCTACATTTAATCAGCCTTCTTAAGTAAGAACTATGATGACCAGTTACACTTTGAAAATTAACATTTAACTAATGCTGAAGATCAGATATGATTAAAATGTTAGGCTTCTTTCACAATTGTATGGAAACTACCTAAGTATTCTCTGCCTCCCTGATCCGACTGCCAGTAAACTTTGTCTCTGTGCTGGGGGTCTGGGTGTGTCTGTGGGATTCCCTCCTCCGCTCTTTTTTTTTTTTCCAGCTCTGCCTTAACCCTAACCCTCACCACAGTAGTGAACAGCTTTCTTACATACATCACAATTTGCAGTGTTTTCATTCACTGATGTAAATTAACTCCACACAATGTTCCTCTTTCTCTCAGCCATGACGCTCGCTCTCACTGCAGCCAATGCATGTCTGCTCTGCTGCTGAGTCACATGACAGACACAGCAGAGCAGGGGAGGAGGAGGAGGAGGAGCAAAGTGTCTATACAGGATGTGAGAGGAGCAGCGTTTAGCACAGACGTGTCCGCTCTTTGATGAAATGGGAGCAACATACTGAACGTAGAGGAGAAAATGCAACTATAGTACCAATCCCATCACGCTAACATCGATCTGATGGTATCGATAATATTGACATCTGGATGGATCCGCCCACTCCAACACAAGATGTATTGCCCATTACTTTAACTTACAACCCCACCAAAAGACTATTTAAACCAATCAGGATTTTTTGTCAAACAGTTGGTAAAAGTCAGCTAAAATGCGCGTGATATAATGAATGATGAAATAAATCAAATTAGGCTATTAAAACAAAAATTCAGATAACTAGACTGTGTGACTATATTATCAGCAGTTTAGAAAATGTTTAAAATAGTGGTGTAGGCCAACTTGTAACTGACATAATTTATTGAGTTTGTTAATTAGCCCTACTGGCCAAGGAGTGTGTGTGTGTGTGTGTGTGTGTGTGTGTGTGTAGCCAATCAGAGACATTCATGAAATGTAAAAAGTTAGATGTAATAAGGCTTTTTATGTTCTTTTTTCCGCATTGTATGTTCTGCACAAAGTTGCATTTGATGTGTGACTTGTGCAATTTAAATGAGGTTTCATTGATAAATTAATTTTGGAGGCTAGACATGAATTTCAGGGGTTTTTTTTGTTTTTTTATTACATGACATCAGTGACCTTAGTGCTTAAATTCACCTGGCAGAACTCTCTTTTGGGAGGCTGTTCCTGACAGTCGGACCTTCTTTCACACAAAGCAAAAGTAATCTTGACAGTTAGCCTGCCCCAGAGCAGGCTTGTTCGCCGGCATAGTTACCATGGTAACTCAAGGTTAGGTTAGATTCATATAAGCCATGTTGATGTAACAGAACTCTCACTTAATTAGGCCAGACTTTTCAAAATAAGTGAGACTTTTCCTTAATTCTGCTTCATGAACTACCCCCCAGGTTAGCTTCACTGATTTAGTTACCACCATAACTGACTCAGAGCTTAAGTTACCTCTCTTTGTGAGACGGGCTGGAGTTACTCCTCTGTCTCAGGTTTGAATTGCCTCCCTTTACGCAACAGAAAACCCAGAACTTTCATCATTTCAGGGTTAACAGACTCAGAGTTTCACTAAACCTGCTTTATTATTATTCTAGTTCCTGTTCCTCCTTCTTGTAGGGTTCAAACTCACCAGAGCCTTGTTTACTTTATAAAATATGAATGTTAGAAATGTAGTTTCCTTTTCTTTTTTTGAAAATACAAAATACATGTATTTTATTTTGATACATTTTCTGGCAGCAGTATTTTGTATTTTATTTTGATACATGTATTTGAGAGGTAGGCCTATTTTGTATTTTGTAACGAGATACAATTTCATGTGTTTTTGCCCATCCCTGGCTGCGGTGTTAGATTTAACTAATTAGGCAGACGTCTAACACTGTAACTATGATTATGTAGTTATAACCCCTAATCCTGGTCAGCCTAATAAAGTCAGTGATCACTCCAAGTTAGAAAGCAAAGCTAAACTATAAAAAGTTCTCCCTCTCTCTGCCTGTCTGTCTCTTTCTCTTTGCTATATCTTCACAACACACTACCATTGCACGCAGACTCTGATTGCGTCGGCTAGAAAAAAAAATTGCCCATAGTCCTTTCAGTCACTGATAGATGATTCTATTGTCAATCAGCGTAACCCTACTCTCGGAAACAACAAGACATTTAGTCTTTACAAGCGTAACTGATGTACTTGTTTATTTGCATATAGAATGGAGAAGTGAGATCTGATCACAAGAGGTAACTGGAGACACAGTGGAGGGATGAATGAATGATATGGGCAATTAAATGAATTTTCACCCCATTTTAAACATAAAAACCCAAAAAACACAAATACAATGCATTTTCATTTTGTTAGTTCAGTGTAAATGGTCTTGCATTTATATTTGTTTTAAAAAAAAGACACTTCTACTTGAAAATAAAATTGTGGAACCAATGACTGGCGCTGCTTTTTAGGGGAATTATTTTTCAGACAGAACCAAGTTTTTTCTCGAGGGGACTTTCTCAAACTACAGAACCCAAAGAATGGACTTGTACTTTTGGCAAGAACCTAATAGAATTGAATTGAGTAAGAAGTCATGCAAACGCACACTGCATGTGCAGTTGCAGGATGCGCACATGTGTATTTTTGCACGTATGCCGGTGTGTCAGGAATGATGTGCATACATATGTGTCTGCACGGCTGAGTTGTACTAGTCACACGTAGGTCTTTTAGTAAAAAAATCACACCTGTGTACATCTGTGCGTCGTGTCGTGTATTCGTATTCGCAGTATTAGTAGTAGTAGTAGTTGTAGTAGTAGTTATGTTAGTATTAATTAAATACTTACATATAACTTGCATATTAATATGCAACCTATATTCCCTCTGAACCCAACCAGTGCTGTCAGATCTCCGCCCACCTCAAGTTGTGGATCTGTTCCGAGGTTTCTGTCTGTTAAAGGGAGTTTTTCCTCATCACTGTCACCTAGTGCTGCTCATGGGGGAATTGCTCTCAATTGTTGGATTCTAATAAATTTAATATTATTTCATTACATAGTGTGGTCCAGACCTGCTCTATATGTAAAGAGTCTTTGCTGTAATTGTACTTACAACTTTGTTGTAATGTGGCACTATATAAACAAAATTGTCTTGAATTTTTTTAGATTTTTGTTTTGCATGTACATGCCTTCATTTTCCTGATATCCCAAAATCCAATTTTTTATTTTTAATGCAGCACATTTTCCATGTGATTAAACATCAAGAAAATGTACCTTTATAAATGCATAGATGAACTTAAATTCACACTAATTTTGAACAAAATATCACTAGACACAGTAGTTATTGTTATTTTTATAACTTCGTCTGTGTGCCTAATATCACATTTCACCCTGTTAATTTGTGGCCTCTCACCTTCTACACAAAAACTTAAAATTCCCATGAGTCCACATCCTGGAAGTGACATCACTCTTCTTGAGGGAATTTCAAGGAAGCAAACTGAGGTCAGTGCCATGCTTTATGAAGTCATCAAAAAAAAAATTGGAGACAGTTAATCACATTTTAAATGTTTTTTCAATCATGTTTGACGTATAAATTAAAATCTATTGCAAAATTTAAGGTAATGCATAAAAAAAGCTGAGTTACACATAATTACTGTTAAACTGCTATTCTACGCTACTAAAATGAAAAAAAAAAGGGTTAGGGTCGACACTTTATTGTTATGATTATTATTTCTCTGGTATTTATTTGGCATATTCTGGGTTCTGCCACATCACAGCTATCATCATATGTTATATTGTTACACTCATTCCCATATGTCAAATGATCACAACACCTTGTGTAAAATTAAATAATACACATTTACACAGTTGATTATTATTATAAAGGGTTTTTTAATTCAACTTGTGTTAAAGATAAATTGAACATATTTGTTAGAAAATGGCTCCAACACTAAGTGCAGCAGAGATACTGGGCAAAGCGTGATGTAGATCCAAAGAGAAAAGGAGAACATGTCAAGGAAAAAGAAAAAAAAAGGGAGCCAGTCAGACTAAAGGACAGAAAGAGAAACAAGTGCTGACCTCAGTGAGCGTAAGCAGCAAAATGGTGACAGGAGAAGAGGAAAACAAAACTAGAAACTGGTGTAAAAATTAAGTTATTACATCATTAAAGTTTTTTTTTTTTTTTTTTTAACTCTGCATGGATGTTGAATTTTATTCCATCATGTCATTGTCATATTTTGTCTAAAATAAAGTAGCAACTAAGAAAAAAGGTAAAAGACCAGACACTTCAAGTGTAGAAAAGCAAAAATTAGGAAGGGAATAAAAAGCCTTTATTAAGTATAATACGTTTGTAAGCCCTGATGAAGATTGCCTTTTTTTTTTTAAACTGATGTAGCCACTGTAAGAAAGGCTTTTCAAATATTTCCTTCCTCATTTTTACATTTCAAAGCTTGGAGTGTCTGGTCTTCTCACTTTTTTGTGTTCAAGATTTTCCTTTGTTGTCAAAGAGCGCCCAACATTTGTTCCAATTGTTTCATTCGCTTTGATCACATGGAGCAACTAGTCATACCCCTTTTCTCTTAAGTAACAACTATTTCTATTGTGTTTTAAAATGCTTTTTATGGTAATTTGTAGAGATTGCAAAGATTAATAGCATACATATGGGTTTGTTTGTTTTTTTGGTCCAAATATCTGTTGTTGTTCTCATAAGTCTGTTATTCATGGAATAAGAGACAAATAACCTTCAAGTAAAGTCTGGCAATAATGATTTACATTACGCCCCAAACTGTCACAGTCCATGTCTAAACAAGCACATCATCATTACTTAGGTTGACGTTTAACGTGTCAGTTTTCTGGTATCATGGTAAAAACATAATGTATTTTTTCCCAAAAGCGAGCCAATGGCCAGGAATGACGCAGCCTGTCTATTTGACTGAAACCGCAGCAGCTCCATCACATTCACGTGCTGCTGAGGTTACGCAGGATGTGAGGCTCGCGCCTGACAGCAGGTGGCGGTAGTGCTCCGGCTGGGTGCAGTTCACGATGGAAGAAGAGGAAGAGGAAGAAAAGAAGCGAGGGGCGGTACATTTTGCGCATCTTATGTGCCTGTCAGACAGCACCGAGGGCAGAAAGGGTTCTTTTGCCTCTGGTACCTGAACACATGAAGAGGGTCAAAGCCGCGAATAACGGGATGAATTCGGCCTGAACTGAATTTAATGGTCGGAGAGGAAACGGACCGGTGAGATCCACTTTTGTGCTCGAGGATTATCTGAACAGCGCGCGCTCGTGGTGAGTGATTTTATGCATCACATCAGTGTGATCACAGAGGGATGTTGTTGACATTTTTTTTCTCACATTCAGAGGCTGAGATCCCCCCCCCCCCTTGTTCCTGCGCTCAGCGGGGTTTATTATTGAAACAAATGCTGTTTGTAAAATCCTGTTTTAATGAAACGTTTCTGTTAGAATGTGACGCTGACTAATTGATGCTGTGACGTTACTGATGTGACGGAGAGTGGGTCGACTACCAAGCACATTAATCGGTTGAGTTTCCGCCTCACCTGCAGAAGATCGCCATTGATGCTGCACACCCAGTCTGTTTTGTTCCAGTTTCATTGTGAAATGCGCCTTTCATCAATTACTTCAGTGGAAAATTCTCTCACTCTACTTAACCGTTAGTGCGAGTAATACAGTGTCAGCTGAGCGAGCAGGCCCGCGTTACACAAACACGTTACACCGATAATTCACAGAAATGCGCCCACCGCGGGAACCTGCGTGTTCAACATGCACAGGATCAGTCACACAGATGTTCTGTTTTGGTCACAACGTTGTTTCCGAAGAACTGAAGGTTTTTGTATGTTTGTGGGGTTTTTTTCCAACGCTGGCTGGAAAAGAGCCTCAACACAAACAAGCACTCAAAGTTCATTTTATAAGAAGTGTGGTTTTCCGCCCCGCAGCAGGCCTATTTTAAAAAATTTGTACAAAATGTGAGTGGTTATCGAGGACCTAATCAGGAATGATTTGATAATTGATTATTCATTGACAATAACCTCCCTAATAATTCCCTGTGAAGGTGAATATTTTATTTTTACTTGCATTGTTTTTGTAAAGCACATTGTGTTGTAAATATATAATAATAATAATATATAATAATATAAATAAAATTTCCTCTTCTTCTTTCTGTAAAGCAGATTTCAGGGTGATGCTCCTCTTAAAGACCATGGTGCAGATTGGAGACCCCAGTCACTCAATGTGTAGGAAAATGATGAGGGAACTAGATTTTCATAATAATATGCTTATATATACACTACTGTGACTTCTGGGGTCGTTTTTTGTTTTTGTGCTTTTATTTTGAAATCTTGAGGCCAAAGCTGTGACGTAGAGAAAGGGAGTCGCTCTAGAGACAGACATCTGACAATACCAAGAAAATATGCAGGCTAACACTAGTTTTGAGGAGGAGGAGGTTGTAAATTATGCAAATGCATATTATGTAAATCATGATGGACCGCAGCCTTATAACTTACAGTAGCACAGCAAAAGTTAACGACAATTGCAGCTCTAAAACAAAACAAATACGCTGATATAGTCCAGCCACAGCAATGAGCAGACAGCACAGAAGGAGTGGTATCAGACAAACATTCACACCTGTGTCTGAATTTACCTGAACACTCACAGCCAACAGCACAATAAAGTCATTTACCTGTATGTCAACAACACAGGATTTACAGCGTCTACTCAATTAAAGCCAACAGGTCATTAGTTTAGTTTAGTTTAGTTTAGTTTATTTATTTAGAAGTCAGGACAATGCACATTGATGAACATGTACCGCAGTACCTGTAAATGTGCCAGATTGTAGCCCAAGGGCTAATTTCCATCTGGAGTCCTCTAGGCAGGTTGGTGTCACAATACAAAAGATTACCATACATTTCAAGTAGATATTAAAACAGCATAAACACATACAATATTAACTGATATAACTGATCAACTGGTTTCAAGATAGTAGAACTGGTCACAGACCAGCTGGTGATGCAGTAGCTTAGATGAGAAAATATCATAGAGTGCAAATACATCAGAGCAGCTGCTTCTGACAAAGAATCTCTGATTTGCTTAAAGTTACAAAGATGAAATTTAATTTTTTTTGGATAACATTTTAACATGATTTTTAAAAGAAAGTTTTCATTAACAACTTCCAACTCAACTGCGCCCAAAAGAACACCTGAGCGAGAAGGCATGGTAGAGGCAGATTTCTTCGATAGAAATAAACAAATAGTTTTTTTTGTATTCAAAGTAAGACACGATCTAGTAAGCCATGTTTGTATGTGTGTAAGAGCTGTAGAAAGCACAC
>JAPQLA010201509.1:3529-20753 GCA_029822935.1 Naso vlamingii | reverse complement strand
TTCAGCACAAATTTAATCTGTTTCAAAATCTTAAGTGAGTTACGCATAACAAATTCATTCTTAAAACATCTAAAGGGTATGTTTAATTTTGAGAATAGAATGGCTGCTAAGGAGGCACCTGCATTAACTGAAGCTACCCAGGTCTCAGTTACAGGCCAACTGGGACAGAGGGAATGTCTCTGCTCTGCTGCAGCCGTAGGGTGACTCCAGAAAACCAGTGCTCTGGCATTACAAGCCCAGTAATAGTGACGGAAGACAGGGAGGCCAAGACCTCCCTCAGCTATGGGTTTGTGTATGTGTGCCTTAGAGATGTGAGGCTTGTCAGCCCAAATAAAGGGAATAATGATGGAATCTATCAACTTGAAGAAAGTGGCCATGAGATATATGGGTATGTGTTGGAAAAGGTACATAAATTTGGGAAGAACTACAATCTTGACAATATTGACACGGCCAATTAACGAGAGGGGAAGAAGTTTCCATTTGTCTATTTGTCTTTTAAGTTTACCGAACAGGTCAGGGTAATTCAACTTAAAAAGAAGTTTTGGGTTCCTGGAGATGTTAATCCCAAGATACACAAAAGACTCGGTAGAAACTTTAAATGGTAATTGTTGAGAAAAGCAGAGTCGAGCCCATCAGACAGAGGCATTAACAGACTCTTTTCCCAAGTAATGGTAAAACCAGAGAGCTGACCAAAATTCTTTCTGAGATTTAAAAGTGGTATGAGGGATGCCCTAATGTCTGACAAAGTCAGGATCACATCATCTGCGTACAGATCAATGGGACCATCAAATGTTCCACGCCTGATGCCGGTAATCTCAGGGCAAGATCTAATAGAGATAGCCAAGGGCTCTAAAGTGAGCGCGAAGAGCAAGGGGGAAGAGGCTGCATCCCTGTCTAGTTCGGCGATGTAATAAGAAAGGAGGAGATCTGTCATGGTTGGTCAGGACCGTGGACTTGGGGCAAGCATAAAGCATTTTTAAAAGAGTCATGAATTTATCGCCAAAACCGAACTTTTTGAGTGCCATTCAATTTGGTCAAATGCTTGCTTAGCATCTAATGAAATAACAGCAGAGTGTGGTGGGTTGGTGGAATAGATATATTTTATTTAGCAGACGATAAGTATTGGAGGATGAGAACCTATCTGGGTTAAAGCCTGTCTGGTCAGGGTGGGTTAAGGAGCCAACATGTTCGTTTAATTGATCAGTCAGAACTTTTGCAACGATCTTTTGGTCGCTGTTTAGGAGGCTTAGAGGGCGATAAGATGCAACATTAGTGCTATCCCTGTCTTTTTTTCCAGGAGAAGGCAAATATGTGCATCATACATACTGTTGGGAAAAATTCCATCTTTAACAGATCAATTTATCATCTGAAGGAGAAGAGGGGCAACTTTATCTATACTTTTTTTGTAGAATTCTATTCCAAAGCCATCAGGGCCACGAGCTTTACCATTAGGAAATGAACGAATGGCCGTTTTTATTTCCTCTAGTGTGAGGTCAGAATCAAGTTCTAGCTTAGCGGCTTCGTTAAGAGTTGGAATGTTCAGAGAATTGAGAAACTCATCCAGGACAGAGTCAGTGGGTTTAGAGTTGGAGGTATACAGCTGACTGAAGAAATAGAAAAATCTGTCGTTAATCAGTTTAGGATCAGTTATCAATTGTCCGGTAGCAGAGGAGATTTTGTGTATTGCCCTGTTGGCCTGTACGCCTTTCAGCTGTCTCTGAAATTCGTACAAAGATTTTAAATGTGAGAGTACTTTCCCCCTGTTAAGTGCCTTGCCAAGACCTCTACAATTCCAAGAAGTAAAAGTAATAGGACTCGTTCCTGGGTTAGCAGCATGACTAGCCTGCATTTAGGAAACAAAAGAACAGATAAAAAGGGCTGACATGAAAAAATGATAAGGAACTGGCAGTCTGATACACACAAGGAACAAAAAACCCCAAAACAAACCAAAAGCCGCAACAAGAACAAAGCGGCAAAACCCTCTATCCATGGTGGAGGCTGCCGGGTAACAGAGACAGCTAAACCGTGCTGTGAAAAGCTGGCCTGTACTAACAGCGCTGTGTGCACCTCCAAATTTTAGATTAATTAACAGTAAGGTGCACCTAAAGGATCATAGTTACAGCAGACAGTCTCATAAGCCCATATTGTAAAAGTTTGAAGGAGTGAAATACAGGTTGGTTAATTGTAGAAAGGAAAAATAATTGAAAATCACACCGGGGTATACAAGGCAGGGCTGAATTATTTGAGTAGTCGATTAAAAATATCCCGATGGAGTATCTATACCATGAGAAACTGAGGAGAAGATAAATAAATAATAATAAGAGATAATAATAATAATTTAAAAAAAAAAAAGCCCCAGTGACAAATCTCACTCCTCTGCTGCAAGTTATGATGAGAAATCAACACTTAGGCAATCAGAACGGTAAAGTGTCAAATCACAACAACAGTAGTGACACTATGTTAAGTGTAGGGAGTAAGCAAATATATAGGAAGCATCAACAGTCATGTTTTGTCAGATAGTGAGATGGCAAACCATTCAGCATCCGCTGGAGAGTCGAAGATTTTCACTGAGTTGTTGTGGACAACCTGGAGCTTGGCCGGGAAACGCAGTGTGCATTTAGCACCGACGTCCATGAGCCTCTTCCTCACGGTGCTGAAGGCCTGACGCTGAGATGATACTTCAGCCGTGTAGTCAGGGAATATGGAAACCCTCTCACCGTGGTACTGTAGCCGGGCTTGCTGGCAACTGAGCCGGAGGATACTGACCAGGCGCTGTCGTTATGGACTCTTGCGATGATGATCCGCGGTCGCTTGTTAGCGAGTGGCTTGGGCCTCAGGCTGCGGTGGGCCCGGTCAATTTTGACGGGCTTGGTGAAGTTATCATGGCCATGAAGCTCCGGTATCAGCCGAGAGACAAACTCAGTTGGGCAACCGTTTTCTTCACCCTCTTTAATGCCCGCAATCCTGATGTTAAGCCTACAACAGCGACCCTCCAAGTCGTTCACTTTAGCTTTAAGGAGCCCGTTAGCCGCCGTTAAATCTTTACATGTTGCCTCTGTGATGCGGCTATCTACGGCAGAGAGAGCGTCATCGATGTTGTCCAGGTGGTGCTCGGCTTTGCGGTGTTCTTTTTGGAGGGTGGATAGGCATGCTTCGATTGAGTCAAGGCGCCCCTCCATCGACTTCTTCAGGTCATCTACAAGCGTGCAAATCTTGGAGAGCTCGGCGCCATGGCTAGCAATAGCGGCTAATATAGCATCGGTGTTAGCAGTAGTCAGGCTTGCCTGGGATGCCATCTTTTTGCAGCCGTTCTTCTTGGACATAGCGTAAAAACAAAACACAGTGGGTTACAGTGCAGGACGGTGACAGGGCAGTGAAAAAAATAAACATTCAGGTGCAGTAATTTATGAAAATGGAGGTAGCCACACAGAGCTCTGACAAAACACGTCTACTCCATTACAGCGCACGAGCACCCCCCCACAGATACACACTTTAAAGCATGCACGGATATGTAAACTTAACAATAACTGAAATCATATTTTTTAGATTATATGCTAAAGTTGACTTTCTAATAAAACAACATGATTGCAGATTCTGTGTGCGTTTGGAAAACTGCTGCTCATCATGCATGGTTAGAACCTGGCAGTTAACTGATCCGTTAACCTACGTTAGACTGTCAGAGCAGGAGAAACACAGCAGAAGCGAGTTACACCATCAGCACACAGATGATTAAAAGGTAATCATTCCTATAAAACAAGTTATGCTTGGGGTTCTTATAGCTTGTTTTCTTAAATTACTATTATAATATTTTATAATTCAAAATATCAAATTAAAATTACTTACAAAATACTGCATCTCTTGGAAAGCTGTTACTATGGCTCTGACTGTATCCTCCTTACTGAAACCTGACTTGAGTTTATTGCTGGATGTACTAATTTTGTCAGGTCAACTGGAAACCCTTTGGATGTTAATTCTAATGTTAATTTATCTTCCCTGTCTCCATGTGACAATTTGATCAATAATTTAACCTTGTAACCTTGTAACCTTGTAGTGTCACAAATTATGAATGACATAGCATCTTTCAAAATAAAATTAATTTCAGGCAATCAAAGGCATCCTGGAGTAATGTTGGAGAGAGAGTGAAGGCCCTAAAAAAAACAAAAAAACAAAAACGTAAGGTGAACACAAGTGGCGCAAGTCCAAGTTGCAGCTTGACTCTGATATCTATAAGGACATACTCAATAGGTCATACTCAAAGAGGTGAAACTATCTAGACAGCAATACTTTTCTTAAATCATTACTGAAAATTCAAATAATTCTGATGCTTCAGATTCTGAAAAACTTGTTCATGTTCCAGCCAAGTAGATTACTGCAATGCACTTTTTGCTGGACTGACAAAGCAGGCTTTAAATAAACTCCAAATGCTGCAGCTAGAGTTTTAATGAAAACTGAGAAGTATGGACACATTACTCCTACTTTAGCCTCTCTTCATGTAAAACAAAGAATGGATCTTAAAGTACTTCTTATTGTTTTTAAATCTATAAATGATTTAGCTCCTTCTAATGTTGCTGACATGCTCACTGAATTAACTGAATGCAAAAGGACACAGAACCAATATTTTCCATAGGACTATGGGACAGGTAAAGTTATGAGCTCTCAGGACTGGAGGTTCGTAATCTAGATGGTAGTGTTACAGGCCACACACTGCGTGTTGCCGATAAGAGGTAGGTTGTACTGTTATGTACAGGAAAAAGCAGAGACAGTTGTGTTCGTTCAGCAGGCTGTTCTCTGTCTTTAATAAACAGTATTCCTCAAACATGAATCTTTATCATTTTCTCTTTTTTATAACCTATTAAATCAAATGAACTGGGTCACAATGTTATCTGCAGTCCATGTTTCACAGCAATCCTCCATAAGATCAGCTTAATAATTCTGCATTTACATACTCACACAGGTCCATAAAGTAAACCGCTGGAATATCAGTGTAATATGAATACACAAATCTGCTTTTAACTCAGAAACGCTTCAGTTACCCAATACTGCTGTAAATTCTTCATATGCACTTTGAAGCACATTCAGTTATCACTAGCTTTAAAATATAGTTAATCAGCAGCTTTTGCACTGCAGGTCAGCCTGCTTTACGGTTTGCTGTTTTCAGGAACACATGAAAATAGTCACAATACAGTAATTATATTAACAGATTTGGAAATACTAAATTACCAAAATATAGTCACAACATATTTATGGCTTTAATATTGCATCAGTGACCAGAGAACATTCACATAACCCGTTAATTTTGCTGATCTAACAGTGCTTTTTCCTATATTATTCCACTCAAACCTTATTTAAGCAACTGCTGTGAGGTATACATGTCAAGGAGCTTCAGTAAGAAATCATTACAGTATTGCACGGGAGGCTGCCATCTTTTTTTTTCCAAATCTATTTATTGAATTTTTGCAGACATAACAGCATGGCATATCAAATATAAGGTTTGGTATGATGTCTGTAGTGACAAGCACAACCTCGTCCCTCCAACCCTCCCCTAGCCCACCCACCCCACTTCCCTAGCGGTCACAGTCAAAATCAGCATTAAGGGGAAGTCAGTTTCCATTTTAATAGGATGGCACGTCTGGCTAATAAGGTAGTAAAGGCAATGACACGCCGTGTTGTGATAGGCAAGTTATCAGATAGGGAGAGGCCAAAAATAGTGGTCAGGGGGTTGGGTTCTAAATTTAAGCTAAGGGCACATCCAAGTGTTTCAAATATATTGGACCAAAAGTCTGTCAGTCTTGGGCATGTCCAAAACATGTGTATGTGGTCAGCAGGAGCCTGCTTACAATGATTACAAGCATCATTCTGATTTGGAAATATTTTAGCTAATCTGGCATTAGTGAAATGAACTTTATGAATCACCTTGCATTGCAAAAGGCAGTGCCTTGCGCATTATAGAAGAGGAATGAACCAGAATTAAGATATCACTCCACTGGCTTGTCAGATATCTTTAAACCCAAATCATGCTCCCATGAGCCTTTCAAAGTTGCAGTGTTTGTTGGATTTAAGGAATCTATTTTCCTATATTAGACTAGGCAGAATTTCAGAAAATGTGCTTATTTAAGGTCCCGAAGGCATCTCGTGTTAATTTTGGGCATACAGCATTTTTAGGGGTATTCAAGGGTGCTGAATCCAAATCTGCAGCTCAAAAATGTCCCATAATGCCTCAAAATTGAGAAATCCAATATGGCCCCCATCTCCAGGCCAAATTAATTGCTTACTATTATTGGAATATTTTGATTTCTGTGGATTATTTTCTATTTACAATGTGCTATGCCATGATAAAATGTTGCCCCCACCCCTCTTCCCAGCCACAAACACACACACACTCACTCACATGCACACAAATTGGCCCACATACACATAACCTGACTGTGCCCAGTCTGAGCCTTCAATAGCAGAGGAGGCACCTGAGATCTTGCTCTACTCACAGGATGCTGAACAATAACAGCTGGCAGGAAAAGTCTTAAAATAACACCAGAACCTTTTGTTAAGAGATATGTATGTTTGTGTTGTGCCATATTCTGATTTATTACCAACCCCATACAGGTCAGCCAGTGTTCTAAGTCCATTGTTTGCCTACTGGCGGAAGGCCGGGTCAGAGCCAGAAGGGAGAAATAGGTGATTATTCAGAATCGGCGCACAGGTCGAAGCCCTTTGTAGTCCATACTGTTTCCTAAATTGAAGCCAAATCTTGATGGTATTAGTAACAACTGCGTTCTGTGAGATCCTGGAAGTTGTAATGGGCAGCTGCGAGCAAATAGCTGAATGTAACGAGCATAGCGAGGATGACATTTCTATATGAGCCCAGGATGGACCGGATTCAGCTGATTCACATTTGACCCAGTAAAGAAGTTTATTGATGTTGCAGGCCCAAAAGTAATAGCGAAAATTTGGGAGCGCTAACCCTCCTTGTGATTTAGGAAGTTGGAGGATTGATTTCCTGAGCGGGTGGGTTTGTTACTCCAAATGAAAGCATTCAGATGCTGATCAAGTTTGGTGAAAAAGAGTTTATTAATGCAGAACGGGATGTGTTGAAAAAGATTTAAAAATTTTGGCAGGATGATCATTTTATAAGATTAACACGACCTACAAGAGATAGGGGCAGGGAAGCCCATCTGGACATGTCTAGTTTACACTTATCCAATAGTAGTAGAAAGTTTTTGGAGAATAGATCTTTGAAGGAGGTAGTCACGTTTATCCCTAAGTATTTGAATCCCTCATCAGCAATTTTAAAAGGAAACATAATTTTGGGGAGTGCTCTTGCCAATTGGTTTACACATAACTCACTTTTTTGGATATTCAATTTGTACCCTGATACACTGCCAAATTGTTCTAGAATTGACAGTATTGGAGGTAGGGAAGATGCTGGGTTTGAGATGTATAAGAGGAGGTTATCAGCATAAAGGGAAAGTTTATGGACCTGACCAAACCGACTAATGCCCTGAAATGTATCCTGGCTCCTGAGCCAGATGGCTAAGGGCTCAATGGCTATGTTGAACAATAATGGTGAGAGTGGGCAACCCTGGCGTGTCCTGCGCTGGAGAGAGAAGGACGGAGAATGAAGGCCATTAGTGTTCACAGATGCAGAGGGGTTGGCATATAGCAATTTGATCCAGGAGATAAATTTAGAATGAAAGCCAAATTTTCCTAAAATAAAAAACAGGTATCCCCACTCCACCCTATCAAAGGCTTTCTCCGCGTCGAGTGCCACTTTAACTTTGGGAGTATTAGATGTAGGGGAGAACATAATATCAAACAATCTCCTAGTATTAAAGAAAGAATGTCTTCCTGACGTGAAGCCCATCTGGTTTAACGAAATAATGGATGACATCACATGTTGGAGGCGTAGAGCTAAAACTTTGGCAAGTATTTTGCAGTCAACATTTAAAAGTGAGACTGGTCTGTAGCAGCTGCATAAGGTGGGATCCTTGTCCTTCTTCAAAAGCAAAGAGATGGAAGCTACAGACAGCATTACTGGCAGTTGGCCTACACAGTAGGAATCATTGAACACCCTCACCAAAATTGGGACCAAAGATGCGGAGAAAGCCTTATAAAATTCAACCGTAAAGCCGTCGGGGCTGAGCGACTTCCTGTTTGCATTGATTTTATTGCGTCCTGTATCTCGAGAGCGGAAATTGGGTTTCCCAGTTCCCTGTAAATAGTTTTATCAATTTGAGGATAATTTAGGGAATCTAGGGGATTGGGGGTCATTGGGAAGATTGGGGGGCATTCAGAGGTATATAAATCCGTGTAAAATTTAGCAAAAGACCTATTGATTTCAGTTGGGTCAACAACGTAGCCACCGCTGGGTGACTTAATTCTGGCCTGGATGCACTGACTGCTCGGGCCTGTTGCAATAAGAGCCTCCCAGCCTTGTCACCCTGTTCGAAGAAATGTTGTCTGGATTGTTGTAACTGTCTCTCTATCACGTGTGTCAAAAGCTGGTCATGTTCAGAATGTAGGAGAAGTCGTTTTTTGTAAAGCGTGGGAGAGGGTGAGGCAGAATAAACTTCATCAATTTTCCCAAGTTTGTCTGTAATTTCCTCCAACCTCGCCCTGTCAGCCCTTCTTGCTTGAGAGATATAGGAAATCACCTGTCCCCTGACAGTGGCTTTGAGTGCCTCCCACAAAGTTCCGCTACTAACATCAGGAGTATCACTGAATCAATATAAGAGCGAATTTGGTCAGCAACAAAATCTTTAAACTTATTATCTGCGAGCATTTGAGAATTAAACTTCCAGGATGTGGGGGGAGATATAGCAGCAGGAAAAAGAATGTCCAACGAGGTAGGCGTGTGATCGGAGGTAGCTATCGGGTGATAGACACAGGAAACTCACACAGTGTAGTAGTTTGTTATCCATCAGAAAAAAATCTATTCGTGAGAACGTGTGGTGCACATGTGAAAAAAGAGAAAAAGCTTTACTTTGGGGGTTATTAAGTCTCAGTGGATATGAGATTCCCAATCTGGTTGCGCAATTCATCAATATGTTGGCAGATTTGGATGGATTAGATTGCGTGGGGGAAGATCTGTCAAGGTTTGAATCTTGAACCAAATTGAAATCACCACCTATGATTATATGGTGGCTGTCAGTGTTAGGGATTTTGGAGAAAAAATTTATGAAAAATTGGTCATCATCCCAGTTGGGTGCATAAATGGAAGCTAAAACTACCGGTGTGTTTTGTAACCTGCCCGAAAATATGACAAAGTGACTGTTAGAGTCAAGTCTAGTATTTGTTGGCTTGAACAAAACCCTCTTATGGATGATGATGGCTGCCCCCCTGGCTTTCTCAGAGAATTTGAAGTGAAATAAATGGCCCATCCATGCCCTTTTAATACAGAGAGTGTCCGGCGTTTTGAGATGAGTTTCCTGGAGGAACATAATGTCCCCTTTAAGATGTTGCAGAAGTGTCAAGACTTTACCAATTTTGGTGACATTATTCATGCCCTTGGTATTCCAAGAGATCAGACGAAAACCTCTATCTGTTGTCATTCCTGCCTTGTTCATCGGGGATGATGGTGACGGTGCATCGACCTGGCATTGTGTAGCAGCTTATATACAGTGGAGAGAGAGGGAGTGAGAGAAGAGGAACAGCACAGAGAGGGAGAGAAATAAACAAAAACAAAAAACAAACAAAAAACAACAAAAAACGAAACAAACAAACAAAATGAAAAACAAAAAAAAGGAAAAGAAAACACAAAACACAGCCCCTACACAAATTATCACAGTGACCGTACCTAGGAAAATACCCAGAATGAATACCATACTGAGCTCTATGGCTCTGAACTTACTCCTAATCTTATCTTCCAGGGTCTCTTACCCAGCTCTGAAGTGGTTAACCCCCAGTGTAGCTTGAACAGCTGGGTACAATACATCGACAAGATAACAAAGGGAAACAGGCCCTGAGAAATGCCTCGGTAACTTAACTTAAGGCTTCTATAGTCAAGTGAGTTTTATCAAAATGTTCTACAAGTACAAAATCTAAACTACCAGGTATGGGGTAGAACAGACACACTCTCCACAGGTGAAATTTAACATTCAAACATTAACAAATGCTGAGGACATAGGTTTAGTTGCAATGGCATAGAAAAGAGAGAAAATAGAAGGGAGCAATAAACATATCAGAATACACCAGCCTGCACTGTGTGCTGGTTCAGTTTTTGGAGAAAATATAGTCACTGTGCTCTGTATAAGTCCCTACTGTTCTGAAATCAAGTCTTATTTTAGTGCACCACAGCCGGGAAAAAACCCCAAAACAAAACAAAAAAAAGAAAAAAACCCCAAAAATGGCAACACCTGCCTCATCAAAACTAGAACGTATAATAACATTGAACTAGCAAACTGTGGAAAGGGTCGGCTATCGGTCTCTGCGAGTGGGACTATACAGTCAAAATGTGTGCTGCTGTTTTAGCTGGCCATTGAGTCAACAGCGAGCTAATGCGGCTAACAGTTGTCAGTTCAGTTCTAAGCTAAGCTAGAAACAGAGTTACCCAATTAGCATGGCTACTGGTTGAAGGGGCTACTCCGGTAGCTTCCGCACAAATGTAATAATCTTTAAAATGTAGTCATCTTTAGCCTCCGCCGCCGAGGAGAAGCATTTCCTGACTCCGTCTTTCGTAACAATGGTCAGCCTGCCCGGGAACAGCAGTGCAAGTTTCTTCAGTAGGTTGCTTTTTTCTGCAATTCTGTCTATGACCAAGTCATTGTCAAGGGACATGAGGATGTCTTTCTCTGTGGTCAAAAGCATGAATGCTTCCAGGTGTTCTTGTGACTGTGTGCTCCTTAATCGACTCTTGATGCGTTTGAGAACAGAGAAACTTCTCTCACAAGCTACCTGTGTCACAGGCAGAGTAAGGAGGAACTTGTATCCTAAGCCAAGGATGTGATAGGCATCTGTGAAGAAGCATTGAAGAATTTTGTAGCAGCAGACTGGGCATTCCTGACAAGACTTGCACTGTTTGTTTTGTATAACTGTGTCCTTATCATCATCATCATCATCATCAGAACCATCCCCTGCCATCCTGACTTTATACTTTTCAAGTGCAGACATTTTAAGCCGTGGCCACTGGGTTGCCAGACACTTCAACTCTGACTGCAATTTGACAGCTATTGCTCTGCTGTCAAACCTGAGCAAGCATTTGCTTAGTTCTTGAAATGTTGAATCATGCAGAGTCTGATGTAGACACTTCAGCAAAGTTTCTTGGATCAAGAAGAGTGTTCCATGAGTGAGAAACCGTCTGTGGATGCTCTCTGTGATTGTATCCAGAATCTGGTTATGGACCTCAACTTCATAGGCACTGTTTGCATCTGTGATACCTTCATCAGTTGCTACTTCACCAGCCATCATCTTCCTTTTCCTCTTCCTTTTCTGAGGAAGTGCTGCCTCCAACTCAAGTTCACAGTCCTCCTCCTCCATGAGTTGTGCATTTGCCCACTGGACAAAGGTATCAGCAGCTTGCTTAACTGCCTTAAAATCTCTTGCCATGTTTTTCAGGATATCTTGAGTTGTCATGACCATCTTGTGTGCAGTTAAGATATCCAGCCCACTTGACTGTAGATATTTTGTTACCTCAAATATTCGACGAAAAAGCTGAGCAGTTAGCACTGTTTCATACTTCATCAGCCCCTCTAAGAATCCTCTGGCTTTGACACGCGCGAGTGTCATGAGGACATCAATGTACAAAGATTGGTCTGGTCTCCCAAATGACCCAAAGATCTTCTTCAAGGCTAAATCTTTGGCCCACCACCTTGTCTCTCCACAATAGTGGAGAGACGTCTGTGTCCAGTGTCTTTGCTCCTTTGCTCCCACATGTTAATCCTTTGATAGGATTCACCAATGAACACCGCAATCTCATTCATAAAGGAGAAGAGGGACCCAGTAGATATGGCCACTTCGGTCGTGTCAGCCAGAACGAGGTTTAGCGCATGTGCATAACACCAAACATGTACCTGGTTTGGGGCTTTGGATGACAGGAGTGTGGCGAAGCCTTTGTAATGACAATGCATGTTTGATGCACCATCTGTAGCATTGCTGACACAGTTACTAATGTCCAGATTAAAACGGTCCATCACATCTGTCGGCTGCTGGACAAAATATTGGCCAGTGGATGCCTCACACTTGACCACTGCAAGAAGCCTTTCCTGAATAGCATCTGTCACATATCTCAATATTACAGAGCACTGCTCGTGGGACATAATGTCCTGGACAGAAAACATCCCACTTCAGTCACCTCTTTTGCAATTGTCTCCTGCATTAGCCACTGCACCATAGAAATGACAGTGTTCACTGTGGTTTTGGATAATAAAGTTACAGCAGCACCACGACCTCTTGCCTGCTGTGACTGGTGCATCTTTTTACTTTGTGTCATGCATGCGGTGAGATGTTCCTTCAGGCATACATCATATTCTGTGAGCCACAATTTGGGGACCATGAAGCAGGCTGGCTATATCTGATTTAGATGCCCTCAAAAAATATGCCTCAGCACAACCTCTGTGCATAATGTTCCTTTCATGTTCCTCCACTCTTTGACTAGTATGTTTGCAGTCCTGCATTCCACTTATGAAGGGATTGGTTTCATTTGGTTTGGCAAACGCTAGACATACTGCACAATACAGTGCATGGTTCTCTTCTGCCATCTTTGCGTGTAAATGCTTTTTGTACAGTCAGGTGTTTTGTCTTACTCTGAGGGTGGTAAGAAAAAAACACTTCTAGGCTGTGACTGTCTGACTTGGGGCACTCAAAGTAATGCAGGGTAGAGCTGGAGTGGGTGTCATCCTCTCTATGCTCAACCTAAATAAACAAGTGAAAGAATGAATTTTATAAAACAACAGGGTTTATGTTTTACATCATCTATTCCTTGCAATCTTAAAATGGATTTATTACTTACAAATCTTAATTAGTTTGTGCAGAAATTACTACACAAAAACGGTTTAACTACTTTTATTAAATATTTCTTCTGCATTCATGTTGCTGCTGCATGTGTATATTGTGTTTTAGAGCTAAACAACTGTAACAACTGTAATAGTTTTGTTTCATTTCTGGGTATAGATCAAAATGTAGGAACCTGAAATAACATTTGCTAACGTCAGATTACCTAGCAAGTAACCCCTCATTATCCTCCTTTCATACTTTGCACTTGTCTGGGGAACTTCCACCAGCTCATGCCTCTGTCCCTCATCTATCTGTCCCTGTGCTGCGGCTGCAGCCTCAGCCTCCTGCACAGCGGTTTGGCTCTCACAACCTGCTGCTGCTGGCAGCTGCAGCACTGCTGCCGCTGGCAAACATTTCTGTCAGCCTAATTTTGCCTAATTTTTTTTCCCCTCACCTTGTCAGCCCAACCCTTTTCTTTCGTTTTTTTAGGATTAGCAACACCAGCAGTATCCGTGGTCTCTAGTCTCTCCCATCTGCACTTGCACACAGCTGAGTGACGAGTGAGCTTTCACATCTATGGGCCTGCAGGCGCATTGGACATAGAGCAAGAGAAAAAAAAAAAACGTGACGGCTGCGCAGCGGCCGGCGGCCGTCCTGCAGCATTGGCTGTTCTGGTATTCTCCAGAAGTTCCAGATGGCCAGTCCACCCCTGCCGATCAGCCTAATGTTGTTGTGCCGGCTGCGGGACTCGAGCTCGCTAACTTTAGCTAGCAGCTTAGCATTGCACTCTGACGGGGTAGCGCAGGTTGTTTCCAAGGCTAACAGGCACTCATCTTGCAAGTTAGCATTTGTTTCAAGAGAGGTTATCTTCTGAGCATGGTCTGTGACCATTTCATGTATGCGGTCCAGCTTTTCATCCAGTGTCGAGTGTATGTATCCGGTGTAATTGGCCTGCTAATAATGTTAATTGAATGTTGCACGACAACGCCACCTGGGGGGAGGGATTTCAACCCCAGGAAATTAATTGAAGGACACAAGTCTGAATACACCCCAACAGATGTGAATTATAATATAAAAAATATATTTTATTCACATTCAGTTATTTTAAAAACACAATATAAGCAGTACAGCCAGTGATATCTGACTCCTAGATGCTATAACACTTCAATCACATACACTCTTCTGAGGTTGTCACCATGTAAGTGGGGACCCAAAACAAAAAAAAACCTGGAACAAAACATTACTTCAAACACTTAAACTCAGAAAAAAAGAACGCACAAAATGCTTAACATAGAGGAAAAAAAGCAGCAAGCACATTAATACGAAAACATTGATAAAAACACAAGCAAAAGACAAAAAGCAAACCTGTTAGTAATAATAATTTTAAAAAAAAGAAACAATATTCATGCCAACTCAGTCCAGAAATAACAAAAAAAGGAAATAAATCAGAGCCGCTGATCACAGGCGCTTGACACAGGTGGAACACTTAGTCTGTTTGAGCATACAATGACTGAAGATGAACAAGCAAGGTTACAGCGCGTCACCGAAGATGGTCACTAGCAGTGACGAGGGGAGTAAAACACACACAAGGAAACCAACTGTGGCGCGTTCACGGCCACGACCAAACGGGAGCAACAGACAAGACAGCAGTAGAGTCCCGGTGCACTGAGGCATTAAAGCCCGAGAGTGGAGCACCGCAGCGCACAGCCAGGCCCAAAGCGTACCTGCAAAATGTGCACCCACAGTAACAATTACGATCAAGTTTATTGGAATATACAGATGAAAAGGAGTAACCCGACTACAGGCCACCTACCACCGAGCATTAGCACAGCTTTCCCCAACGAAGAGGAGAAGGAGAGCAGCAGGCTGCAGTCAACCAGCAGAGAGACCAAGAAAAGCAAGGTTAGCGGCCAGCTGGATTGCAGCCACTAGCGAGGTGAGTTACAGCTGCCGAAGAATTGAGTGAGCTGACGTACCTGGAGATGGTGAACCACAGCGTGGACAACTCCAGTCCCACACAGCCACAGCCAGCGGTCAGCCACACTGCAAGGCACAATGTAAAACATGTGTAACGCCCAGTACCCCAATAACACGAGACAAAAAGGGGAGTTACAATTTCAGATAGGTGGAGAAGCTCCAGCAATACCAACTGCCACACGGTTCAGGCCACACAGTTCAGGCCACGCAGTTCAGATCACACAGTTCAGGCCACATGGAGCACTGAGCCAAACAAAGTACCACGCTTCACATGGACACCAGCCCCGAAGGAGACAAGAAAGCACACTGAGCACCATGACACCTGAGCAGCTATAGCAACTCTGCCCAGCAATTAGTGCAGCAGCTGTGGATCGAACGAGGAGGAGTCCGAGGAACGTTTGAATGTTGCCCAACTGTTGATTGAGCTGTTCGACATGGAACTAACTGACCAGTGGTCGCTGGATGCCTCTGAGAAGCTGCTGCAGGGGTCTCAGGGACTGGCTGACTGTTCACCAAGGTCACCCGATTGGGCCTTGTGGACCCTGATAACCTTGAGTCCACAGAGACAGGTGGTGCCGGAGTGTCGGGAACCAGAACCCATAGATCATCCCCAAGGGAATCATCAGAAGCTTCTGAGGTCCTTGGGGGGGGGAGACTGATGGAGAAGAGGAACAGGTTCAGGCCTGACATGGGCCTTCAGCTGGTCACGGTGCACGTTCCTGGTCTTCTGCATGTCATCCACTGGGGCGATGGTATAGACAGGTCCACCACCAGGAGGAGCTCTCAGGACCCGGTAAACAACAGAGTTCCAGGTGTCCTGGATCTTATGGTGACCCCTGGCGCTATGGTCATGCAGATAAACCAACTGGCCCACCTGCAGCGGGGCATCACGTACCCCCTGATCATGACGCCTTTACGACGCTCAGCAGCCACTAACAACCGCTCTCGAGCATTGCCAAAAGCCACCTCAAGTCTGGCCTGGTGCTCGACCAGCCAGTCCTCAACCCCCTCCGACGCTGGATCCTGTACATGACCCAGGAGGAAGTCGATGTGAAGCCGGGGTTCACAGCCAAACATCAGCAGAAATGGTGACTCTCCTGTACCCTGATGAGGGGTGGTGTTGTAGCAAAAGAGTACATGGGGAAGACAGGAAACCCAGTCACGCTTCTGTGATGCTGGTAAGGTGCGCAAGAGGTTGTGGAGCGTTCTATTAAACCGCTCACACTGCCCATTGCCAGCAGGATGGTATGGAGTAGTGCGTGACTTGCCATACAAGTTCAGATCACACTGATCCAACAAAGCTGTTGGATCAGCATGCTCTCAAAACTCCTGCCCTGATCGGAGTGAATACGACTTGGGACGCCAAACCTGAAAAACCACTCATTTAGCAGAACCTGGGCAACAGTGGATGCCCTCTGATCCCGAGTTGGGACTGCCACTGTGTACTTGCTAAATAAATCTGTCATCACCAGGACATTCTCAAAGCCACCCTGAGAAGGCTCCAACTGTGTGAAGTCCATGGCCATGATCTCATTTGGCCATGACGCCAATAAGTGTCCCATGAAGCTACCAAGACACTACTCTGGTGTCCTTTGCAACCTGGCAACGCTCACACCTTTGGACCCACTGGTTGATGCCAGAGGTCATCCCTGGCCAATAACAGTGCTGGCGCACAAGCTCTGGTGCCCGTGTTCCTGGTGCAGCTGCGCCAAAGTGTCCTGCTTAAGGATGGATGGCAAGACAAGCTGGAGGATTTCCTCCCCCCCATCCGGACGATGGACCCGGCTGTACAACACACCCCCTTCTTCCACAGGATGGTCCCATTGCTTGAACAAAGCCAAGGCCATGTTAGGGAGCTGCCGCCTCTCCTCTGGTGTAGGCCGAATCTGCCTCCTCCAATACACCAAGATGTCTTTCAGAAGGGGATCAGCCTCCTGCAAAGAACGGATGTCAGAAGGAGAATGAAAGGGAAAGACCAACACCACTGCCCGGGTCGCCGACACCAGGCTGGGACAAAGAACAGACTGGAGAGTCGCAGGGACAGAGGTGCTGAGCAAGACCTGCTCTTAACAGAGTTAACAATGGAGGTGGGCTGCCAGGAGAGCGCATCAGCGTTTCTGTTGCTGCGACCAGATCGGTACTTGAAGTCAAATGCCGCAAGTTTGAGCAGCCCAACGATGTTCAGCAGCACCTAGCTTGGCGTACTGAAGGTAGCTCAGGGGGTTGTTATCTGTGAAACCCATTCACCTGTGCCCCAAAAGGTACTCCCGAAATTTCTCAGTCACAGCCCACTTTAAAGCAAGAAACTCCAATTTCATCGAGC
>JAPQLA010201442.1:0-15549 GCA_029822935.1 Naso vlamingii | reverse complement strand
TAGCATTAGCATTAGCATTAGCATTAGCGTAGTCACTGCTTTAACATGCTTTGCATTTTGCCAGTTTACACAGCCGGAAAGAAGGCTGTGGTTTCAAATGATTGCACTCTGGAACTTGGCTTCAAAAGCTTCTGATTTCAGGGGCGCCAGCACACCGTTGTCATATAAAAGGAAGGTCGAACAGCAACAAAAGTATTAAGTTTGATGTGAAAACTTGTGCTGTCTAAATGGGGTCTAAAACTGACCTGCTTGCGGGGCGTGACGAGGCGGGAGAGGATATACTTGCCTGTTCATGTGCTGGTAGCTGCAGAGGCACCAGCATTGGATCCCGTTGTTTACCCTACTGTATGTTTTCATCATTATTCTGAATTAGTTTTTTTTTTTAAGATTTCAAAGTTTTCCATTAAAAAACTCTGTTTTGTCTTTGACATATTTTCCCAGCTTCAGGCATTCACCTTCCATACTTTTAACTGAGTGCAACCGTGCTAAACATTAATGCTCATCTTCTTGACTCACCTCTGTGTTCTAGAGTTACTTTCACTGTATATACATTAACCTAAATGATTATTCTATTTTAAAACTGGTGCAGATTGATTTTCTGTTGACTGACCACAGCATTATTAAACAAATATAAGCGCTACTTAATCCAAGAAACAGACATCAGAATCAAACAGACCCCTGCAGGGAGCTCATAATAAGATAACTGCTGTTACTGCCGCCGTACAGTGACGCTTGAATGTAATTTGTACAATAAAATGCGTGATTTGGAGACAGCTATTGATTGTAAAATGGATCCGGCAACCACAGCTTGCTCTAAAATATGTGTATTTGTCAGAGCAGTAATTTAGAATGTTTAAACATACTGTAAGGCAAGAGAGAAAGACAGAAAGAGAGAAAGAAAGAAAGAAAGAAAGAAAGAAAGAATGCACATGTGAACAAGAGAGACATACTGTGCCAGTATGAACACGAGCGGAACAGTAATACAAAATCTTTCAAAATGTTGCTCTAAATGTCAGATTTGCCAGTTAAGTGTGTGAACTTTGCTGCAGACTGGATCCTCTGCTGACAGACACAGCGAGAGCTGACTCATGTGAACGAGTCCAACGCCGACTGAAGGTACATCAGAAATTCTATGTTCCTGTATGCAGGCGGTTGCCAATACAGCCAAAATTTAGTCATACCACCAACAAAAACAGCTGCAAAACACAGTCAGGAGCCCTGTTACCCTGAACCAAGCTGAGTCAATGCAATGACCTTCAGTTTCATTTATGAAGTCCAGCTATGCTCAGCTTTCAGTACTTTTTATTAAAAGATTTTTATGGTTTGGCTCCCTTGGGTGCTTAAAAGTTTACAGTAGCCTTGACCGCTACTGTTTAATTTAAAATATATAGAGATATTTGATCACTTTTATGAGGCGGTAAATTTTTAAGAATGCAATGGAGGAATGATAAAAGAAGCCAGAGCCACAGTGAACCTGCCAGATTACAAACCAAATCTCCAACAGAGACGGAGCTTTGCTGCATTCAGACGCCTTGTTCTATGTTGAAGCTTTGGTAAATCTTACAAGATTTACAAACTGGTATTTTAGCTGCCAGTTAATCCAAAAAATAAAAATACCTTACATGTCTGATTTTTTAATGCTTATTCAAGAAAACATTGTGGCAAAGGAAGTTGCATTTACACCTATGACTTATTTAAGAGAATTTGGGTTTGCTTACCAAGAGTAAGTACAGTAGCTTGAAACCCATGGTTAGCCACCAGGTAGCACCTGCACTATGGTTTTTTTGGGTCAACTTGTATTAGGCAGAATATTAGCCAATGTACAAAAACATTACAGACAAAAATAAAGAGCCATCAGCTGTTGCTGTCAAATCAGCTCTGCAAAAGCAGTTTCCTCCAAACCTAAATGTCATGTGCCAGATACAGCAGAGAGCTGGATACACAGTTTGTTAGCAAAATGTAAATGGTGTTAATCTTTCAGTACCTCACGATTCGGTTCGATTCAAAGAGGTCACGATTCAATTTAAAATTGATTCTCGATTCAAAATGATTTTGGATTTAAACTCAGTATATAGATGGTTTAATTTCAGAATCTACTTCAGTCTGTTTTTGCAAGTCAGAGCGGCAAATCGTGGCATGAAAGCAGAATAAAGAGTGTCTAAAATGATGGAGGGTTTTATTTCTCACGCAAAGACAAACTTTAGACAAAAGGTAACATTTACTTTTGCTGATCAACCAATGATCGTCTAAAATATTAATCATTTATACCATATATTTACCGGCCAGCTAATCAATAAAAAATCTGTGACTTTGTGAAAATGAGAATCTAAATTCATCTATGACTCGATTTTTTTTTTTCCACCACTAAAAATATAAAACACTGTGTAAAATATTTTCAGACTGGTAGACACATATATGGAACATAATGCCATAAAGTAAAAGGTTGCTGTAATTCCTGCTAAGCACTAACTGGTAAATTTGGAGGAGGCTGTCCTCACTGACATCACGACAGACAGACAGACAGACAGTCAGCCGTGATGTCAGTGAGGACGGGGAATCATCCATGTTTGCCAACATGGATGATTTCACATTTTAGTGTTCTTTTTTTTATCATAACCTGTAGTTAATACAGTGTAACAAGAAGAGAAAGAAAGAAAAAAGAGGCCAAGATGCAGTGAACAAAAACGGATGATTAAATTTTCCAAAGCTCTGACCGAACCAAATCGCACTGACATCACACTTTTTCCCTTCTGAGGGAACCGTGTGGAACATGTGCTGCAAAGTACAATCATGTTGTGTTAGTGTGTTCCTTTGAACCTGTAAAAAAAAAAAAAAAAAAAACATCCACACATGCAATTACATGTCCACCTTACTAGCCTGCACTGCTGTGCTGTGCTGTGCTCAGGTGCAGCAGTCTGATGCACTGAGCATCACAGCAGCATCTTCCCCTCTGCATTCTGCGTTCATAGCTGGATGGCAAATTAATTTCAAAGGTGCATATTGCCACCTGCTGCATGTCTGTAAGTCAGTAACAGCAATTTGGCTCAATACTGTCAGCTCTGTTTCTAACCAATAATGACAAATATCCAACAACATTAATTTCCCATTATCAGTAATTATTAACCTGGTAAATATCACGCATCCCAAATGTAATAAGGGACCTCATTCATAAATGTGTACACTAGGGCCCGATCGATATTGACCGATAGGCCGATATTGGCATACGGATCACCAACATGTGCCAATATTAAAATTGTTTTTAAACTTGGAAAAAATGCTTTGAATACTGACTTAAAATGGTGTGATTACGTAGTTTGCGGCTCCTTGCTGAAAACCAGTAATGCTGGAGTCAGACAACACTATGTCAGCCCAATAACATCCCAACCCAGAAGACTTTGGTTTGGCTCAGAAACGATCAATAAGCATCGTGCAGGACAATCAATCATTTTGTCATAATAAACAACAAATCCACGCCACATCTAGAACGCCTCACGACAGAAAAACTAGCATGTTTGATTTTTTGTTTACCTCCCATGACGGCTTGTCGGTGGCAGTAGGAGTCAGTCGCGAAGGTTTCTTATCCAATCACATCACACACGTCGTGAACTGCAAACGATGCCTGATCTGTCATGACTCTCCGCCACGACACGGCGAGAATTTATGACCCTTTATTCACCTAATCTGACACAGTAAACATCTGAACAGACAAAAATGTCTCGTAGTCCAACCCCGGCATCAGTGAAGCGTTTCCTGTTCAGTGCACTTAAGAGCAGAATAAAGTTTGTTAAGATATATGGTCTCTTGCCTCCATTACATGATAGCCACATTCAGCAGTTGTTATATATGTACAGTATCAGCCTGTATGTGGTATTTTTCGTATTCCCAGTTATTGGTATCAGCATCAGCCCCATAAATCGCATATCGGTCGAGCCCTAGTGTACACTGAACAAGACAGAGAGCAACATGCTACAGTGGTTTCCTCTGAAGCTTTCAGGGGATGATATCTGGCTCTCACTTGCTTCTGGTGGTAAAGCTGTTTGTGGTGTTACCAGGCTCGAGGTGAACTGGTGGCACTGGTGAAACTGCTAGCTGTCAGCCATCCCCTGAATATCAGTGCAGAGAGTTAAACAACGTTGCTGTCCTCTGTGTTAGCTTCAGGCTCGCACTGAATCTGCTGGCTGTTTAACTTTTGCCTGTCAGCTGTTAGTTCTTGCGGGCTGCTAGCTGTGAAGTTACCTCCTGGTCAGTAACTGGCACAGGTAACGTTAGCCAAACTACTGTGTGAGAGCAGAGAGGGGCTCTACAGTGGTGCGTTCACGTTACCTGTTTGGTAGCTTGTTAGCTATTGTGTGTCTGTCAGGTGTCAGGGTGTCCTTTAGCTAGCTACGGGAGTATGGTAACTCTTACTAAGTTAGCTACGATGTTAACTGCACAGCAGGAATGTGAGCAAAGGCTTGGCAAGCACCAATTTCACCCTCCAAAACCTGCAACCATTGTTGGAAAAACCGTGAACTGCCTGTCGGTGGGTATATCCTACTTGTACAGTCACGCACACACGTACACACGCACGCATACGCTCCCTCATAAACCCCAAGGTACCGTGGATGTCGGCGGGTCCTCTTGGAGCTCGTATTAGCGCAGAGGTCGCTTCCTCCCGGCTTTGGCTGCTGCCGAGGCTCGGTGTGTCCCCCCGTAGAGCTCCACCGCGCTGCTATTTCACAGAAAAACGTACGTTAATGTAAAAGCAGAGCGCGTCTCACCTCCTCCATATTTACAGTCTGCCTCGACCCCCCACCTCTCTCTCTCTCTCTCTCTCTCTCTCTCTCTCCCACCACCAACAACAACATTATTGACGTCCTCCTCCTGCCACGTGACCAGTCTGCTGGGGCTAAAAATAGACTCAATAGAAACCAATGGAAGCAGGCAGACATGGCAGAGAGAGACAAGCAGGCAGACAGATACACAGTGAAGTTTGCGTCGCTTCGCCTCACTTTCGCGTGTTTTCTGTCGCATATGGTGCCGCACGCTCACGACACCCAGACAGGCTAACACAAGCCAGAGCTGCACACTGACGAACTTCCCAGACTTTTCCCAATCAGCTGAGTTGTACAAGTAAGGCTAAAATTAGAGATTGATTAGCTAGTCAGTCAAAGAAACTCACATCTCGAGCAAAATGCCCTGAATTGCACTTCCCAGCTTCCCTGTTGGGACATCTTCGACTTTTTTTTTTGCCACTGTTTTTGTGTCTCGTGTAGCTTACTGACATAAAACTTGAGTCACAGACTTAATCATCAGATTTTACCCCAAAAAATATAAATACTCTGTAACCTTTAACAAAACTTACCACTGACCTGAGGGTATTTTCAGACTCTGCCAACCATCTGGATAAATTCCAAATTCAGGCCCCAAGGGCTTCCAAAAGTTCCCACTTTACTGTGTGATATTTGTTTTGGAGTGATTTGATCAATTGTTGCTTTGTTTTGAAATATGGGAATGTGTGCCATCTGAGCAAAGTATCAACTGATAGAGCCTTAAGGTTGGACCTGATTCAGTCCTGTCGAGAGAGGGTTCCTGTTCACAAACCTCAGGATTTTAAGACCTTCGCTGTTTTGGTTTTGGACTCATATGTCTTACACTTATTCCAACACAGTGTGTTTAATAAATGTAACACATAGCAGACGTTTGGTCATTTATGTGAAAAGACGACCTGTCCACGTTGCACAGGAAGTGTTTTAGGTGCCCTGGTCATTTCTTCGCCATAGCAGGTTAATCCAGCGATTGCTTGTCTTTGTTGGATGCGTTTGGGTTTGGGAGTGTTATTTGAGAGAAAAGTAGTTTGACGACATTGGTTACCATAGATCTGTTGAAAATGAGATAGGCAGTTTTTACAATTTTTTTGAAAAAAATCACATTGACAGCAGTTTATGAAAACAAATACATTAAATAACAATGAAATAACCTGGAATATTTTCCTTCTAGTGTTGCTGTAGTGCCACTCTGCAGTCACAGTGACGAAAAGCCCCGTTTCCACTGAGCAGTATGGTTCGGTTTGGCACAATATGGTACACAATTATTTGTATTTCCACTGTCAATAGGGTACCAAAAGGTATCAAATAACCTTACTGTACTGTACCTATTTGGGTCACCCTTTTGTTGTGGTACCAAGCGTACCCAAAAGAGTCCCAAAAGGGAGGAGCCACACACACTGCGGTCCTTTGACTGCAAGCAGGCAAATCGCTGTTTTGAATGTTGTTGTAGAACTGTTATTAATATATACTGTTAATATATCCCTTTAGTAAGTTTTATATATATTTTTTAGGCAAGAATGTTACCATGTAGGTCAAATATGTAGTCAGTTTTTCTAAATAACTCTTGTTTTTATATCTGTCACATAGTTTTTGGACGCAGGTGAGACCTGCCGGTCTGCCCTCGCCCCGCACACTGTCACCCTGGGAAGAAAATTAATATATGAACCCGATCTGTGCCGAGATTAAACACAGGCTGTAATGTTTCTGTAGCATTTTAAAACATGAGACGAAAACCAAACAATGCTTTGCTGCCTTTTTACGTTGATTCCTTGTCATAAGTTTTAATGTTATTGGTAGAAAAGATCACTTCATTCACTGAGCCGCTCAGATGCATCTTTTAGATGAAATGTTTTCCTACATGTTGTTTAATGCACTAGTTATGAATTAATGAGTCCATCTTAAATGACAGTGTGACAGCTTGACAAGGTTTAATGAGGAATTATTTGTCACATACATATATAGTGAAATGTCGGAACATCAACTATTATTCATTTGTTTTTGCCTTTCTTGCATGATGACATAGCCTATGCTTTAGTAATTAAGCTATTGGATCTTCAAATACAAATTTTATTTCACCTGGAGTGTCAGAGCACCATTACGGTGCACATCTGCAGCACAACACCTATGCATTCAACATATACCCCTCCTACCGCGCGAGGGTACAGTCGTCTGTGGAAACACAAGCCAGATCAAGGGGTACCATTCCGAAATGTACTATACCGTACCAAACTGAAGTGTACAGTGGAAACAAGACTGAAGTAACCTGCTAGGCAGTGTCCTATTGACCCAGTCCCCCTCCGTTTTTGAGCAGTTTATTGTTTTAATATGCTAACATGACCTCGGATTTGTTGTGTGGTAATGTTACTGAACACAGTATTGTGAAATAAATGAGAAAACTGGATACTCAAAGCTGGACAATGTGACTTTCTAAAGAAGAAATATATTTGTGGCCTTAGAAATGAAAAGTTAAACCTGACTCACTAACAAAACGCACACCCTTTGTCAATTCAACCCTCACTACAGCATCACTTGGATTCATATGAGCAGTGGCTTTTAATGGATCATGTTGGCAAAGTTTGCTGGATCAATAACTCCTCTGCCGTTAGACCAACTTCTAAGACTAGTTCATTGTCCCACGATTGTTACTTGTGGTCATATCAACTCTAGAACAAAAGTTACATTGTCTTGCTTAGGGCTCTCATCATGTCAGCTGAGATTTAGTGTGTTTTTATCATGTATATTCATGGAGAAAATCATCACCTGACCATTGACGACATCAAAGAAGATGGTCCCTGGGCACCTGTCGGCTGCCCACCGCTCCTGGTCTCACCCAGGGAAGGACAAACCAGGATGGGTTAAATGTGGAGGACAAATTTCACATTGTACTGTGTACTTGTGACAAAAATAAAGACGGGGTTCGTCTGTCCATATGTTTCTATGTATATTCCTAAAGCATTAGTAAAATTAGCAGAAGCTACAGCATGCAACAAGGCTTGATGAGTACGGAGCTTTTTAGGAGTTGCCCGGTTTGCTTGGTTGGTAATCCAACCTCAGAGCCGTTTCCACATTGGTGAACTAATCTAGCACATTTTTGTTTAATTTTTGGTAAATTTACACTTACTAAAGATGTGAAAATACGCATTTCCTGTTGGATTTACACAAAAAATCCCACAATATTTTTGTAATGCTGTAAAAGCTTATGGAATATGTAAGTTGATAAAAAGAAACAATTGTTACAGAATTTTCAGAATTTCATAATCCTACTTTTTTTTGTTTACTCCATGATAACGTCTGTTATTCTATCAGTCCCTGTTTGTTTTGGGCCAGGCTGAAATATCTCAACAACTATGAAATTTTTTACAACATTCAAGTTCTCTAAAGCTATTATTTCCAAAACAGGAACTCTGGCCCCCTCGGGTGACACAAAGACGCCCCAGCAAGCTGGAGTGAGGATACGAGAAGATATTTAAAATAAATATCAAAGACAAGGCATCATTATTTATGTTTGTTATGAAAAATGTAATTTGTTTATACCGTAAAAATCTAATTTGCTGTGCCATCTTATGAATTGCCTGCCATTCAAAACATCATTAATCACGTTATTAGCTGTAGTGCACCTGCCATAAAGCTGCTCGGCTCATGAAATTTAGTGAGCTGAGTGAGTTTTTGTATTCTACAACTGGCTGTTTTATCACTACTGAACTTTACAACCATCTAGTGGATTGTACAATATGACATATCGTGCAAAGTTAATGAAAAATGACTATTTGTTGCGATAAACTCCAAATTTTTTGTGTTTTTCAGTGGCTGTTGCTAAAGCCCTCTAACAAATTTCAGGACACTTGGGCAAGGATTTGTTCCACAGTCCCCATAAACAAACAGACAAACAAACCAAACCAAATTGGAATCAGATCCTCCTTGGCAGGAATAATTATAGCATTTCCAACACTGGGTTGGGCATGAATCTTGGCAACATCATGAGCGACTGTGTTAACAGTAATCTACTGAGACGGTCAAAAGTGTAAACTGCAAACCAGTCTTTGCTGAAAAAATTAAAAATCGTGGCGGAAATGCATTGCAAAGTCAAGCAAAACAGAGCTGTGGTGGGACTTTAGCTCCATCTGAACATAGACCTTTGAGGCTTTCAAAACAGATTTTAAAAAATAAACATATTTATTGTGCAAGTCCAGGTAAAAATAACTGTCACGATTCTCAGTCATTATATTTTAATGAAAAAAAGGAATAATCTCACTTGTAATCGTCATTGTTTACAATGTAATGAGAGCAGACGAAAAGAGAGGACAGAAGAAGAGGAATCATAGTTGAAGCTATAAATATCTCCACTCTTAGCACAATGTGACTGCAAAACAGACAGATGAGAAGGAGGTGGTGGGAACACAAGTGAAGGGGATTGGGAAAAAATGAGGGAGGAAAGAAGGTGAGAGAATGCGACAGAGCAGGGAGTTTGGAGAAAAGATGAAGGGAAGAGGGAGAGAAGGCTGGGGAGAGATAACAGAAAGAAAGAAGCGAAATTAGGAAATGGAAAAATGGGGAAATGGGGAAAGAAAATATGATGGGAAGGGAAAAGCAGAGAAACAGGAAAGGAGAGAAGACATATTTTGCATGAACACATGAAACAAGATAGGAAAGAGAGAGAGTGGGGGTGGGATGAAAGGACAGAGAGAGTGAGAGACAGAAATAGAGAGAGAAAGAGCTATTCTGGTAATGATGTTGTTGCCATGGAGACGCTGTCCTCAGACTACTCCACAGGTGCCTCGTGGGTATTTTTTAAAGAACTTCACTGATTGGTGGGGGCATTTGAAACAGAGGACTATTGATTGGTTGACATAGGTGAAGGTCAAAGGTCATCCATTGTTTTCCATTGCCCTCTCAATGCTTCCTCATCTCCTCCTTCTTTCTTGTGTACACTTATAATTGCTTGTTAAAAGTCATGATAATATAGTACAGATAATGTATCATATACTGCAAAATGAACACAGAATATTTGACCTAAATTCATCAGGTAGATCAACACATGACACCAAATAAATGCTAATGTTGCTCCATGTAAGTCTAAAATAGGCAACTAACTGCTGACAATGTCATTACAATTCTAAAGGTTAATACACTAGTGCTACTTTTATAGCTTTTTCTCCTGACCTAAAGTAGCCAATGACAATGTCATTACAAATATAAAAAATGCATTAAGCCTGAAATACATTTATCCAGGATTTTCTTTTTTTTTCTTTTGGAACCCGTTTATTGAATATTACATACATAACAAGAACACTGATACCAAACAAAAACAGCTCCTAGTCCTCCCTGTTTCTGAAAAATAATAAGTGTTGTCTTCCGCCCCTTGTTCATCCCTCCATGCACTATACTGCCATCTGCTGGACAGTTCCATGCCCCATCTATTCCAGCATAGCCACAGCATATGTGAAAAGGTGTGAGATGGAGACGTTCCTGAGCGTAGCTTCATGTGCGGAAAAAAAAATCACTAGTGGTGCCTGGAAGGTCATTTGCATTTCTGATCATTTGTGTGCAATGTGGCAGGCTGAAAACACTGACAAACTGGATGACAACCCTGTAAATAGTTGGTAAGACAAAAAAAAGTTACAGCTCCCAGCCAAGAAATAGTTCAGCACGTAACCACATGTAATATCCTTAACTTGTAAAACTTAGAAAAAAAAAGAAGAAGAAGAAGAAGAGGAAGAGGAAGAATAAACGAACCCTACCCCTTTTGAAGAAAAAAAGGAAAAATCACATAATTGCATGCAATTCCTGTTCCATCTAGAAATCAGTGTTTCTTTAATTGTGACCTCATGCTGCACCAGTGGGTGGAGCTAAAATCTCAGACTGATAAAAGGTTCAAACCCACACAGGTAGAAATGTGTCCAGTCATACTGAGGGAGGACCAAAGACTTCATTATTATACACAGAAAGAAGATGAGAAAAATGGGCCCATTGATTGTGTCATTAAAAGTTAGAGGACAGTGAAGGATGATGAAAGAGACAAATAGGGTCCAGAGAGAGAGAGAGAGAGAGAGAGAGAGAGAGAGAGAGAGAGAGAGAGAGAGAGAGAGATGATCGAATAACATGTCAATATGTAGCATGCACAAAAAACAGCAAAAGGAGCAGTGGTGAGTCAGCCTCCTGTGAGTCAGAGGAGAAATCAGAAATGTCAGACAGAAAAGACAGCACATACACACACGCCAAACACACACACACACACACACACACACACACACACACAGCTGTAGCCACCACTTTTGGCAATGAATGCAGAAAGCCTTGACAACTGTCCTCTTTCCACCTTCTGAGTTAAAGTTAGAGGGGAGGACTTGACACACACACACACGCTTGTACAGCTATCTTTGAGGGGCCTTTACATTGACTTCCATTCATTTGCACAGCTTAACCCAAACCCTTATCCTAACCCTGAACTTAACCAATTTATGTCTTAGTCTAGGCTATATCTTACCCCTAAACTTCAGTCTTCACCCTAAAATTTAATGTTAAATTTGTGGGGTCCAAGATTTTGTCTTCACAAAAACTGTCAGACCCCGCGCCATAAGTGCAAATTCAGGTTTCGGACCCCACAAACCTAGAAAAACAAACACACACACACACACAGATCACAGTGCAGCAGCACATTTTCAGACGCATACTAAAACTGCAACAGTAATTTTACCTCCAGGTCAGATCATCTGGTGATGACAGGAAGCTGTTGGATAATCCTTTGCCTTCCTGTGTTGCCCTCCGACACCCTAAAGTCCCCCACCAGGTTCCCTTATCCCAGGGTGAGCACCACTTATCCGGCTGCTGCAATAACTGCAGCACTTTGATCACAAGCTGAATTAACCAAGACTGCAGCGCCCTCAAGAGGACAGGAAGGGAGGATGCATGAATGTTAAGTTTCTGGTTACTCGTCTCAAGTAAATACAATCAATCATGAAAATTAGGTTCAGTATTGAGGTACCTCAACTTTATGCTTCTTTAAATCTATTTACTGCATTTTAAAGGGAAGTAATGTTCAGTTTACAATAACTAAATTCATTTGGGAGATTTAGTGAATGGTTATTGTGGAATTTGCATTTTACATGCCCAACAAATATGTTGCATAGTTGGCTTGAGATGACAGTTTAACAGAGGTGGGCAGAGTAGCCAAAAACTGTACTGAAGTAAGAGAATTGTTACTTAGGAATAATATGACTCAAGTAGAAGTAAAAAGTAGTCATCAAAATAATTACTTAAGTAGGAGTAAGAAAGTACTGAGTGAAAAATCTACTCAAGTACTGAGTAACTGCTGAGTAACTGTAACTTATTGTTGCAGTAATCACAACATGAATGTAAGCAAATAGACAAAATAGCTTATAAAATAGCAATGTGCAAATTCCGATACTGTCAATATCCCTTTAACTTAAGCAGTAATAAATTAAGTATTTACAAATTTATAACATAAATTAAGGCAAATTCAGTCACAAGAAAGACTATATGGGACAATATATTATAAATAAATAAATAATAAATCCTCGAACTTTGGTTGTCTGTAACATAGACAAGAAACTCTATTGTTCATTACACTTACATGAAATGGAAATTTGTCTTTGGCTTCTGGTGCGTAGAACATAAAAAAGACAATAAGCAGAAACTGATATACATAAAATATCACAAATACAAGAAAAACAAAAAAAAATACATGAAAGCAGTTTTTAAAAAAGCAACAGAGATCATGGGCTGGTAGCGGGGATTATTTTAGGATGTCCCTGTTTAGAATGGTGAATGAACTGAACGGCACAAATGAGTTCTTGTATCCTTTTTTCTCAGCTAGTGGGACCTCGAGTCGCCTGCCAGATGGCAGCAGTTTGAAAGATGGCCAAAGGGGGTGGGCGGGGTGATTATAGACCTGAGCTTTTTAGTTACGGAGCGGTTGAATATGTCCTGAAGTTGTATTTGTTTGTGTTCAGTTATCTTACTGGCCTGATTAACTGCCTGATTCAGCTTGTTCCTGTCTCTAACTAAAAGGTTCCCACACCAGGAAACGATGTTAAAGGTTTGAACACTCTCAGCGAGTGACCTAAAGACCACAGTCAGGGTGTCTTTACTGGCGTTAAAGCTCCTCAGCTTCCTAAGAAGAGACAGACGCTGCCTTGCCTTTTTGCAGATTCAGTCTACATCGGACTGGAAGGTGAGTTTGTCATCGATGGTTGTTCCCAAATATTTAAATTCAGTGACCTGTTCCACCTCCAGCCCCTTCAGGCTAACAGGTCTGAAGCGGGCCCTGCCATCTGCTCCTATCTGCAGACACACAACACAGTTTGAATGTGAGGCCAGGACTGAAGCCCTGATCTTGCTGTCTACAGTTTTTGGAGATCATTCTTCCATGAATGACGGTCGGCATGTGTGAACCGTTCAAGGACATAATCACGAGCTCGTGGACAGCATTGACAGAGTGTCGCAGGATATGAAGCATTCCAAACATCTGGCCCAGTTGCCGGTGTGCAGGCAGCCTACCTGCACGGCCGGACTGGCCATCTGGAGCGCTGGCGTGTTCCCGGTGGCCTGACCTGCTTGACAGCCCGCAGGCAAGAGCTTAAAAAAAGCCCAATGTTCAACCCACGGACACAACTGCAGCGTTAAAATTCACAGACAAGCTCATACAATATCAGCATTATTTATTTTTTATTTCTCTCTCTCTCTCTGAATACAAAATGGGTAAAAATAAAAGTAACAAGCAGAATGAGCCCAATGTAACAGAGTAAAAGTAGTGTTTCTTCTTAATAAATATACTCAAGTAAAAATAAAAAGTATTCCGCATTAAAACTACTCTTATAAGTATAATTTATCCAAAAAGTTCAATGTAACTGAGTACATGTAACACGTTACTACCCACCTCTGTAGTTTAATGAGCCATGGGGACAGTCCTAACTTTTTGGAGAAGATTGCTCATAGAAGGCAAAAATATTCATCAACAAAAAGGTTAATAGTAACAGCGATTAAAATATTAATGTACTGAATTTCATATTTTATTGCACAGTTTCTTAAATACATTAAATAGCATGTGCAAGATGTTTCTGATTAGATTTTTGATATGATTCATGACTATGACTGTTATATGTATTTCTACAAGTGGTTATCATTACGCATGTCCATTTCTTACATAACCGCACAGCCTTTGCATCACTGTTTATTTATTTTGAACTTACTGTAAATCTGCCTATTATATTATGTCCTTATCTTTTAGAGTTATGTTTTTACTTTTACCTGGATGTTTTACCTGAAAAACACAGAACTTCTTACTCGAAACATCGTCCCAAACAGACAATACAAACTGTCACTCTTTCAGTTCCCCAGTGTTTTGATCATCAAGCCCTTAGAACCTGCAAGCTAATAATGAAAACCTGAAACACACAAAGCCAAAACCAACAATACGACCTGGAAATTGTATGTAAGATCTTGCATCCCTACAAAAACCAAAGTATTAAAAAAACAATATAACCTGCCATGTGCCGGCACATGATGCCTCAAGCACAGAGTCGGACCAACTCAACCTTACGAAGCACCGTAGGCTCCACCTTTCTGCAAAACTCTGGCACAAAAAGTTGCTTTTAACTGTTGGGTCCAAAAAACTTTTTAATTTTATTTATAGAATGTGATCTAGACCTACAATATATGTAAAGCGTCTTGAAACAACTTTGTTGTGATTTGACACTATATAAAAAACACTGACATGACTTGACTTGACTCCAGAGAAGGTCCATCTGGGGAGCGGCTCAGGGCAGCTCAGCCCAGTTAAAGTGGAAATGCAAATCAGCGCTGTACAGTTTGACTCAGTGTCCAAAGTGCCAGTGAAAAAACATCATTAGCCCGCTTGCTTTTGTGATTGTTTGTGGATGTTTCAGGCCTAATTTCATCTGCTACGAGTCAACAGGCGCGGGGAGCCAGAGGGACAGTGACGACCTTTTGCAAAAACCATGATCAGCTGTTTTTACAACCCTCTCCCTGCTGGTTTGGAGTTATTATTGTAAATGAATCTGGTTAATAAATGTGAGAAAATAATGCTCAGTTTGTGGTGACAGTTTTAGTATGGTTTAGTTTTAACTGCAAGACTCGGTAGGTGTTGTCTAATGTGCTCCTGTCACTGAGCATTTCTGATGCGTTCCATGACTTTTTTCTCTCTTGTTCGGACTGTGACCTGATCTAATTCAAAAAAGGAAGCTGCGCTGATAGGATTCGATTTGTCTTTGTCAATCACCAGCTTCAACTTCTGGCTAAAGTTAAGCCTTACTTATCTTTTGGAGATTAAGAGAGGGTCATTCATGCTTTCATATCATCTTGGCTTGATTATTGTAATTCTTTGTATGTTGGTTTAGATCAGTGCTCCCTTCGTCGCCTGCACAAAATGCTGCTGCTCGCCTTTTGACTGGCACGGAGAAGTGGGACCACATTACGCCTGTTCTGGCCTCCTTACACCAGCTTCTCATCCATTTTAGAATACATTTTAAGGTTCTGTTGTTTGTTTTTAAGATTTTAAGTGACCTGGCCCCCCAGTTTCTGGTGGAACTGCTAAGTGAGCTGCTGTTCGAGGTCCCCAGATCCAGGCTCAAAACTAAGGCGACCGAGCCTTCTCTGTGGAAGCTCCCAAGCTATGGAATAACTTGCCGCTGCATGTCAGACGTGCCGAATTACTGGAGATGTTTAAGTCTTCTTTAAAAATTCACCTTTTCTCCTTGGCCTT
>JAPQLA010201366.1:0-20808 GCA_029822935.1 Naso vlamingii | reverse complement strand
GGAGCAACTCTTTGCACTAAGAATCTTTAGGAATACGGCCCCAGGTCTTTGCATGCAGCTAACAATCTTTTCTAACCCAGCGCTGTGACACACACACTCACAACCTTTAGCTTGGTTCATTTCACACCAACGTGTAAAATCACAAGCACATGGTCTGAGCCCCAAAATGTTTTCTTTGTTCCTCTCTAACAAAGAAACGTGGTTTTCAGCCGCCATCTTGGACCAAAGTCCTTCCCTTTGTCAGCCATCTCACCTGTAGTTTGCCTACACACACAAATTCACAGTCACACACACACACATGCACTTACATACACACACTGTATATCGTACATGTTTAGGTAGATTGTGTAAATTGTTTGTGTAATAAAGGCTTTTAAAACTACAGGCTGTCTGTTTAATATTGTACAAGAGTGAATGTTGCCAACCTCTTCACTGACAAGAACTTCGAAAACCTTCAACCTTTACTAGCTGATAACATGGTGATTTGATTTTAGTTATTAAGTTAATTATTGATCAAATTCCAAATTGACAGTAAAGTACTTTTTATGAGACTGAATCAACGAAGTGGCTATCTTTTCCCTTTTTAAGGGTGGTGCTCCTGAGGCGATCTAATGTGAATTAGATCTTATTGTTTAATATAATTAATAATTATCTATGATAATTATTAATTTATCCTGATAGCCAAATTATTAAGTTGAAAATCCCAACACAGTCAACACTGTTTACATAATGGAGCAAAGTGCTCTTAGTTGATCTTAGTTTAAAAGTGCTGATAATGTGTCCCATAAAGCCAGCTCAAATGTCACCTTGAGGTTCTGTAAAGAAATAATGTTTGCTCTGTTAAATGTTGTACAATACGCAATACCATTCAAAACCAATGTATCAAGAAATCCCTCTATCACCATCATTAATCATTAACTGCTTAAGAATTGTTCCAGCATAAAATAGTAAGATTTTAAAGTAGTGGTGACCAGTCCTGTATAAAATATCCAGAAGCCATACTTGAGTAAAAGTAAATATACTTTACTGGAAAATGAAAAGCTGAAGTACAAAACAAAGGTAAAAGTACAAGTAAGAAGTGCATGTAAAAAGCAGTCAAGTTTGACTTTTTGAAAACTCTTTATTTTTCACTTATGCATCCTCTGGTCTACATAAGGACAGAATATATCAGTCATAAAACAATATGCAAATGAAGTGCTTAAAAAGTGCTTTCAGAAAGCTTTCTAAACTTCCTGATTTCCTGTGGCCCTGATTTGAACACAACAGGTAAAGAATTAGCTCAAGCTGAATCTGCAGCTGGGTGACTGCTTCTTCATCGTGACAACAAAATTATTTAAAAATCAAACATAAAGTAACAACACAGTCATTACTTGTATGGCTGCTTAAGAGCACCTGTTTGGACTCACACCTAACATGATTAACCAGTGATCCAACTTTTTGAAGTCTGTGATCCAACATTTTTGGCTACCCAAACAAACAAAAAATCAAGGATCAACTTCTCATAGCCGTTTTAATTTTGTTCTACAAGCTTAAGTCATGTCCTGCTGCTACACTGGATACTGGGAATTCTAGTCAATAGCTAATTACACCCTTAACACTGGACAGGGGATTACAATCTATCAAAATGACCAAAATCAACATTTTCCATCATTGTTAATAAAAAAATGTCAATGACAGAAAATATTCCGTTAATGCCACCTGTGTGATTGACCTGAGATATTTCTCCATTAAATGTTTTTACAAACTGTCCTGGCTGTTGGGCAGGTGAATTAAACTAAATTAGTTATTGGAGACAGTGAAAGCTTATCCTCAGTTTCAATGCCCCCTTTGCCATTGGTTCGGTAGGAAATATTGTCTTTATGCATTAGCCTTTTCTCATGCATAAACTGACAAATGATGCCATACCATTTGTGCGCTGTACCGTTTTACTGGTTGCACTGCAAGGTTATCCAACAGCTGTCTTTATGCTTGAACATTACGCACGGCTGTGAGGCTCTTTGAAGCCTATTGTCCATATTATTAACTCATCTCATGAACCTGTAAACCATCGTCTGTGATATCTCGGAAATGTAGCCTAATCGGTAATTAGTTTGTAGCTCATATGTGAACCAAACTTACAGAGTAAGTCATAATTATGGAAATAAAAAAATATTACCAGCTAAATACAATGCTGATTCTGACATAATGTAAATAAAAAGAATGATTGAATGGATCACGAAAACCTTACTTATATAGAGAGGTGGGAGGTAACTAATTACATTTTCTTGTGTTACTGTAATTAAGTAGTTTTTTGTGTACTTGCACTTTTTTAAGTAGTTTTTAAAATCTGCAATTTTACTTTAGTAGATTTTGTTTTAAGTATTGTGCTTCACTGCATTTTAAATCACATCCATTACTGAGTAAAAATAATAGGTTGAAACAATGAGTTTCTCCAAGTTTTCTATGAACTGGTGCTGCGACTGCGTGCGAGGAACTGTCCATCTGATTGGCTCTGGCTGAGTAACTGCAGCGCCAGAAGGTGAACAGCAGTCGCACATATCCAGCGTGGAACATGCTGCATGTGTGCGACTGTGCATGGAATGGGATGAAGATGGAGAGACGCTATTACAACCCTGTGCAACCCCCAAAACTCTGAGTACATTTTATAGGGATAGTTCACCCAAAAATGAAAATTAAGTAATTATCTACTCATCCTAATGCTGATTGAAAGGTTGGTGAAAAGTTTTTTAGTACACGAAACACGGCTGGAGTTTCACAGGAAAAATGTGTTGCAGTCATCTCCCAAACAATAGAAACAAATGGTGACAAAGTTTAAAACATTAAAAAAAACATAATAAAACCATAAAATGTCTCCATGCTGCTCATCCAAAGTAATCCAAGTGTCCTGAAGCCCCAACATGCCAAGTCATTGGTGTGTGGTGTGTGCACGAGCAAACATATGTGAACGTTTCTCCCTTCTTAGGAGCTACAGGCTACAGTGAACAGAGAGGCTAAAAACATATATATATTGACATGAACTGAAAATTTACAAAAAAAAATGACCTAGTGTTATTACAAATCTTGGTCCCATCCACTCCCACTGATTTGTTTTGGGAGTTTTTTTCTGTTCCATTCTAATCTCATGATGTTTAGTGAGTTCAATTCCCATCCCATCAGGAAAAAAAATAGTTTAGCCTCTAGTACACAATATTGACTAAATTAGTATTCTTTTTTTTCCAGAAGTCAGGTTTTAGTTTTTTAACTAAAATGATTTTCACATTAAGTTTTAGTTTTTATGCAGGCCTAGTTTATGTTAAATGTAATGATTCTATTTTATGTAATAAACATTTTGGCACGCAAAATGTTTAAAAACACAACTGCAGACACCTTTTCATGTGCTAAAGTTACTGAGTACATAAGGACACATTGAATGTCATACATTCAGAATACAAACATCAGCTGTTTCCTTGTCAAAAGGATAACTGTGTATTCTCAACTGTGAATCTATCTTAAAAAAGAAATAAAGTCAACACATGGAAGAATACTTTATTCAACCAACATTAAACACAGGTGCATGTTTGTTTTTGTTCACTTATGAATTATATTTTCATGCAATTAGTCCAAAACTGACCCACTGTCTCATGTTAATGTAGGACGGCTGCTGAATCTTCAGTACTTCGTAAATTTCAGAATGATCTTCTCGTTTGCACTAGGAATGTAACATCCAATACCTGCAAAGAAGATCCAAATAGTGTATTATAATTTGATGCACTGTAAAATTTTAAGACTGATAAACATTTTCATAGTGTACTTACCAACATCAAGTTCCGTAACTGTGCCATCTTGTGCCCGCTTCAGTAATTGCCAGTATGTTCGGTCTTTGTCATTTCCAGCTACACCATTTACACTCTCCAGATAGGGGCCATAATTTTGATCTTCGCTGTATTTGAACCTGCAGGAACAAATAGAAGAACAATCAGTGCCTGCCAAATAAGAGATAGTACTCAGCAGCAGAGTGTCCCCATGAAACTGATTAACTCACACTGAAATTTCTGTTTGGGCTTTAGGAGAGGGGCTGAGTACATTTGCTGTAAATGGGTTGCACTTGTGATTTACAACACAAGACAGAATGTGAGTAAACACTGACAGACTCATGGTGCAGAACCAAAATGTTTTCTCTCGATTACGTGGGAAGGCAAAATCAAAACTGAAACTGAAATTCCATTAATTGTCCAGCCCTACCTCCCACATAAATCCAAGACTTGGTAAAATACAAGCCAATACTTTTGAACAATTATGTTGCTCTTCAGTTGTTTCTTGATGTTACAAACAAGTATACCCACAAGGGTCTTCAAGTATAGACAGAAATCCCTGAACTGCATGGCATTTTTGAAAATTTTTTGACACAGAAGTGGGTGTCAGTGTATAGAATGACTTGTCTACTGAAGTGGCTAATGTGCAACCACACCATAAAAACCCATTCATACTAGAAAGTTGTTTTTGAATAGCTATGCGGTAACCACAATGCATGAAAGGTGCAGTGTAGGTCACAGTTGGTCAGTGCATAAAAACTGCATCTTTTCCAAAGTCAGGTTCTCTAAACAGTTGAGTTATTCAAACAAGCCCAAGCATTTTCTCTCCACTATAGCGGAATAGTAATGGGTGCAGCCAGAATCTTTTCTCCATGCATTTACACAGCAACCTGGAGACAGGGCTTGCTATGCGAGACTACCTGAATGGAGGACAAATGAAGGTTTGCCCCTAAAGCAAAGAGTAACTTCAGACCAGGAGGAAAACATTGTCCCTGCACATCAACTGTAGCCTAGAAATTGAGTAGGAAGAAGTGTATAATCTGGTTCTTTTTTTTCCCCTATTCATCAGTAAGTTTGTCCTCTTGTAAGGTGATTATGCAAATAAAGAGTCTCATCAAGTACTTTCAAATTTCTGCAACTGCAACTCTCAGATGAAAAAAGATGTTTTGATCTTACTCAAAGTTTGTATTGGAGTTCATGAGTCTTGTCATTGCAGCCAGTAGGATTCCTCTGTAAACCCCAATAGCAGTGAAGGTCCTTGTTTGGGTGTTGCCTATGCTGTTCTCCACCACCAACTCAAATGAAACTATTTTACTTGCTGATGTATGGATGACAAAAAAAACAAAAACAAAACACAGTGATATATTTTGATATTCTGTGATAATTAAAATTATTTGAAATAAGACTTAATTAGTTATTGCAAAGCTTACTTTGAGACAGAGTCCCAGGAAGCAACAGCAGCAGTGCTGCAGAGAGCAGAAGAGGTGCTGTCATCATGGCTGCCAGACAGAAACGCTGTAAGCTCACAGTCATTGGGTTTTATAACAGTCAACACTGTTTACATAATGGAGCAAAGTGTTCTTTGTTGATCTTAGTTTAAAAGTGCTGATAATGTGTCCCATAAAGCCAGCTCAAATGTCACCTTGAGGTTCTGTAAAGAAATAATGTTTGCTCTGTTAAATGTTGTACAATACGCAATACCATTCAAAACCAATGTATCAAGAAATCCCTCTATCACCATCATTAATCATTAACTGCTTAAGAATTGTTCCAGCATAAAATAGTAAGATTTTAAAGTAGTGGTGACCAGTCCTGTATAAAATATCCAGAAGCCATACTTGAGTAAAAGTAAATATACTTTACTGGAAAATGAAAAGCTGAAGTACAAAACAAAGGTAAAAGTACAAGTAAGAAGTGCATGTAAAAAGCAGTCAAGTTTGACTTTTTGAAAACTCTTTATTTTTCACTTATGCATCCTCTGGTCTACATAAGGACAGAATATATCAGTCATAAAACAATATGCAAATGAAGTGCTTAAAAAGTGCTTTCAGAAAGCTTTCTAAACTTCCTGATTTCCTGTGGCCCTGATTTGAACACAACAGGTAAAGAATTAGCTCAAGCTGAATCTGCAGCTGGGTGACTGCTTCTTCATCGTGACAACAAAATTATTTAAAAATCAAACATAAAGTAACAACACAGTCATTACTTGTATGGCTGCTTAAGAGCACCTGTTTGGACTCACACCTAACATGATTAACCAGTGATCCAACTTTTTGAAGTCTGTGATCCAACATTAATGGCTACTCAAACAAACAAAAAATCACTGGCTGGTTTTGTTAAGTATGGATTGGATTGGATTTATTTCGGTGATTTTAAAAATGCAAGATACTCACAATAGATGAAAACATACATGCAAAGAATCACCGAGGATTAAAACACAATAAAGCCCTGAGGCTTATTTCCATTGTGGTCCTCTATGCTAAACATAAGACAAACAAGAAACTCACAAAAACACGTAAGTGAAAAACAGCCATGTATTAACAAATGTGTGTGTGTGCGTGGTGTGTGCTCGGGTGTGCGCGCCTACGATGCATGACTATGTGTCTGTATGTGTGTGCAGGCATGTGCAGACACACCTAACAACACGTTTAAGTAGGCTACATGTATCTGCACATGTAAAACATTAAAAAGGGGAGACAAGAAAGCAGAAAAAAATGCAAATTCATGTACAGTACATCATAGCTCTAGACCTGCAGGCTTATAAAAATAAAGAAAATACTTTCTCTGAATTAGAAACTATTACCCTAAATATTAAAAACAAACCACGATCCAACCAGCTTTAAAGCTCTAAAAGCCACAACAGGCTATATGTAAATGCAATAATACTTTAACTCTTAACTAGAAACCATTTACCTGAGAATAAATAACAGACAAAACAAGAAGGATGTTAAGAAAATTCTACAATCCAACCGGTTCTACATTCAAATTAGGTCCAGCGGCTAATCAGCCAGCTCTTAAGAGAAGACTTAAAATTTACAATGGAGCTAATCGATTTAAATCTTGCAGGCAAACTGTTCCACACAACTGCTGCTGAGTATAAAGAAAGAGTTCTTCCCCATACAGCTCTTAACTCTATTGGTACAAAATCAGTATGGCTCCCTCTAATGGAATAACTGTGGACATCCCTCACATGTGAAAAATAGTTACAAAGATATTTGGGTACCATGTTTACAATTCTATGAACAGTGCACATTTTTATATATGATACCCTCTCCTCCACCCTGAGCCACTTAAGGTTGGCGAAATGAGCAGGGAGAAGATGTGTTTGAGGATGGAGATTGAGAATCAGCCTAACTGATTTGTTTTGAGAGGTCTGCAACGTCTTCTGCAGGATTTTTGGGATGCTTGTGTACCATGAAGTACAGGCATAATCAAAATGACATTGCACAAGTGCCCCTGCTAATATTTTAAGAGCACTTCTGTCTATTAAAGATGAAACCCTAGCAAGAACTTTAGTTCTTTGGCTTATTTTTGAGAGAACTATCAGGGCCACATTCTCTCCAGATAATGTGTTATCTAATATACACCCTAGATAACCAATTTCTTGGCTGTGATTTCAACGTTATCTACAGACACTCTAGAGACTTCTTAAGTTTGGCATTTGACTCAAAGAGTATAGTCTGTTTTGCTGAGATGGAGGGGTAGTTTATTTTCCACTAACCAAACGCTGACTTTTTGAAGTTCTAAACTGAGCGATTTTTCTACCTCAGGTTTGTCAGTATGGGAGAAAAGAAGAGCTGAATCATCTGCATAAAGGAACAAATTACAGTCAAATGCTGACTTGATGTCATCAATGTAAAGCAGAAAGAATAGTGGACCTAAAATGCTCCCCTGTGGGACCCTGCACTTCAACAGTTTTGGTGTGGACAAGCGGACAGGTCTCTTATTTAGCAGTGTTAGCTATGGTTGTAAAGTAATTATTAAAAGTGTTTGCTACTGTCTGATATAATTGTGCTATCTATATCCAGGTTAAGATTGTGTGCTTTTGTCTGGAGTCTGTTGCTATAGTCCAGTTGTTTTCAAGACTTCCATAATTTCCGTGAATGACTCGTATTTTCTATTTTCTCGTAAATTATTCAGACTTAGCTTTCTTCATCATTCGATTCACTTCATTTCTTAGTTTTTTATATTCACTGAACATCTAGTCATCCTTAGTTTCCCTATATTTTGTAAAAGAAATATTTCTTAACTTGACACCTCTCAAGATATCAGCATTTATCCAAGATTTTGTTCTGATTTTAATTCTGATGAATCTAACTGGAGCAAGTTTATCCACAGCTGCCAAGAGCAGAGATTTAAAGCATTCCCAAGCTTTACATCTGCACCTTTAAAGACTTGAGACCAATGCATTCTCTTCAAAGGTGTATTTAATGCCTCACTTCTATAAACCTTTAAAGATCTAATTTTAAGTGAGTTATGATGTTTTAATATGGTCTTCTGGATTTTCCGTGTGCAAAAAATGATAGAATGGTCACTTAAGCCATAGTCTGTAACCCCACTCTGTGAGAGTTTGGATTTGTCTGAAACACATATTAGGTCAATGATGGTTTGAGTAAAAGCACAGACCCGTGTGAACTGAGTAATCAGCTAATGTAAATCAAACAAATGACAAAAAATCCTTAGAACTTTGTATTTAGAGGAATCTTCCTTAAGGATGTTAGTGTTAAAATCTCCAATTAGAGTCACCTTCAATTTTGCAAAGTCCACAGATTTTGCACAGGTCCCTTCTAGCAGTTCATAGAAAATATTTTGATCATGTGGTCTGTAACAGGCTCCAAATAAAATAGATTTCAATTTCTGTAATAAAATATTTAGCCATACAGCCTCTATATTATCGTGATCTAAGTCAGTTCCGATGTTAAAACCAATGACCAATCTGACATAAATGCAAATACCACCTCCTTTACAGTTCCTGTCTTTCCAAATAACAATATAATTTTCTAATTCTTTCTCAGCATTGTTTATGGAGCTATCCAGCCAAGTTTCAAAGAGACATAACAAGCCCACCTTACTTTTGCTAAAATGTAGGCGGAGTTCATCAATCTTATGAATAAGACTTCTTATAATGAGGTGAAGGATATGAAGTCCTCTGGTAGAGAACAGCTTGGCTATAACAGTTATATAAAATATTGAAATATTGATAAACATTTATATTAATTAAATCAACAAGGGTAACCTAAATTGAAAGCAAAAATGGTTACATTTGAGAAAAAAATAAGACTTGTAGTTATCTTCAATGAGTATTACAACAATGATACATTCTGATGGTTGGGGCTATAACTGAGTTTGGGTGCTGAAAACTGAAGGTGGGATTTGGAGCTGCATCTAGTTGCCATCTGCTTGAAGGTTTCAGTAGAAGGTAAATGTGGCTACCAAAGGATGTAGGCAAAGGTTGGAACTACTTTGAGTTTCAGAAGAGCAGATGCAGGGTGGAGCTGTTTTTGTCTGCCAGAATGCTTAAGGAGTGTGAGACTGTAACTGGTGGGCAGAGGCTGAAGATTATTTGCTGGGGACATGGCTTGCCTCCTCAGGCAGCAGGTGAGGGCTGAAAACACAGCTAATTGGAGGGTACAGTAGGTAGATGTAAAGGCTAGAATGGGGTAAAGGTAAAGGTACTTTATTGGTCACATAAACAATATACAGTGAACCCATCCCTGAGGAGTAGTGGACAGCCACAGCGCAGCACCTGGGGACTAACTCCAGATATTAAACCTGTACCTTGGTCAAGGGAACCAAAAGATAGACCTATATACATGTTTTGATGGTGGGGGAAACCGGAGCACCTGGAGAAAACCCACACGCACACAGGGAGAACATGCAAACTCCACATAGAAAGGTCCTGTCCCAGCCGGCAATCAAACCCAGGACCTTCTTGCTATGAGTGCTAACCGCTATTCCACCATGCCGTAGGTCTGAGGGAGTGTAACAGAACTGCTGTCTTCTACAATCTGCAGTATGAGACCAAAGGTTATTAGTTACTAGCAGGGGTTGCAAGAGATGGCTGCAAGAGCAGATGGTTACTGTGGGCTGGAGGAGGAGGGGTTGGGTTTCTGGATGAGTTAAAGAGGCTATGGGTCGCAGTTTCAGGAGGGGTGTGGACCTTCATCTATTGACAGAGCATTAAGGTGGAAGGATGAGCTGCAGCTATCTCAAGATGCATCTCAAGATGAGGATGACTGCATGTTGTTGGGAGAAGCTGTGATCTGCCCTAGTCTGAAGTCAGCAGTAATGGTGCTGGTAGAAGACTTACAGTGTTGTGACAGAATATGCAGGTAGGAGCTGCTGGATGCTGGTAAATGTTTTTGGTGGAATTTCCAGCCTTCTCTCTATACCCGAATCTATGGGTGGCAGTTGGTGAGAGTGGACTATTGTTCCGATAAACATGCCTCTGTGGTCATTGCTTCTGGTGAAGCAATTAGATTTGGCCTTATCTATCTGCAAGAATATGCATGCTCTCTCAGATCACACAACTGGCACTTTCTATTCTTCTCTGAAACTGAATGAAGGCATTAATTTTCCACTGCCACAGGCAGGATACCACATCTCAACTAGGCACAGACAGACCTCTGGGCTATGGTCAGGTTAAGGGTGACATATAGTGCTCTGAGTGGTACTTATGCTTAATCAGACTATGTTCTCAGTTTTGGTTTACACAAAATTAACTCTGACCATTTTTTAAAATAATTTTCAGATAGTATGTTTTATTTTGACTAACTGCGATGGCATTAATTTCTACAGATATGCTAACGACCAGCCCTACCAAATATTTTTACATGCTCCCTTGTCCAAGTATAATTTTTCCTTGTTGTATGTTCTTGGCTCCTGACTCCGATCTCCTTTGTTACAGCCATCATTACTCTGCCGCTGACCTGCCTCGCCTGCCACTGCCTTTCACCTGCTGCACTCCAGCCTCAACCTGCAAACTCCTCAGCTGTCTGCCCCGCTCCAACTCCGACATCCAATCCTGGATATCTCACTCTGCCTCTGCCAAGCTCCATCTTCCCCTCCTGGACCTCACTATCACCGGTACCCGCCATTAACGATCCTGCTGCCCTCGTGGTCCTCCAGCAGTGTCCCCGCCTGTCACACCAGAGACCCGGGTTTGAAACCCACACAAGTTCTAAGTATGCTGACTTCTTTGTAAATAAACCTGTTGAACTGAGCTCTGCGGTGTTTGCATCTTTGAGTCCGCCTTTCGTTCTTGAGTTTAACAGTTGTGGCTTTTGTTTGCAGGGTGTGAAGAAATAAACATGCATAGGCTAAAAAGCATAAATAAAGAAAACCACTTTATATTCAATATTCTTCTACAATTCCACTAGGACAATACATAATTGTAAACAGTGAACAGTTTTAGGTGGTGATGGATGTCATAGTTTTCTTTGAAAAACGAGGTCAGTCTTTCATTCTCACTTTTCACATTAAAAAAAAAAATTGAAATGAACTGAACTTTGAACTAGTTCGAAATTGAAATGGTGAACTATGAACGTGAACTATTCATTTTTATACTGTGTGAACTGAACTTTGAACTAGTTCATGAGAACTATGAACTTGCACAACACTGCCCTCGACACACACACACACACGCATACGCTCTCTGTCTCTGAAATAATTATCAGTATATAGATATGGCTGAGCACTGAGGATCCGGGTGAGGAAACACCATATTAGGGAGCCGTCCACACCCAGAGGCATCACAGTCCACGTCCACACGGGGTGCCGCCACAGAGACCACCCCAACCAGGAGAGCCAGGGGGTCGTCCCCCCCCCCACAGGCAGATCAGACACAGTTCCCGGTGTGGAGGGCCCCCCCCATAAGGAAAACACTGGAGCTAAAAACTAAAAGACAGCAGGATAAAACATGTAGCCAAAATCAACACTAAACATAAATAAAGATTGGAGTACAGGTAGGTGTAGCCTGCAGGGCATAAATGCCTGTCGCACCTCTGATGGTGCCAGTGGGCCCGCTGCAGGGTCGTCAGCCGGGAGCCACCCCTCACTGATGTTTCGCCCCTTTCATCCCGGAACATCTCGGGGTGGTGGGGCAGTGCCAGGGACGTCTCCCTGCCACTCCCTGCAGCTGGCTTGTGGGCTGAGCCCCAGGGGACTATGCACGGCAGTGTAGGCCTTACCGCATACCAAGCCAACTTGGAGGTCCTAAGTTCCTTGTTTCCCCCACGCACTGTCTTTCCTCTGGAGCCAGAGCCAGAAGCTGCCTTGCTCTGCTTCCTCTGCCAGGTCCTTCAAGGCTTTCCTCAGTTTGGATCCCGTGATTCCCAGGGACGCCATGAGCCGCTGGGTGGAGGTACCTGCGAAACCTCAGCACCCAACCTCTGCTGGGAGCATCATTGCCTTCCAGCCTGCTTGACGGCATGCTGCTGCCAGGTCGGAGCATCTCTCCTTCTTTCTCTCGAAGGCGGCGTCCATCCCCTCTTCCCACAGAACTGTTAGTTCCACCATGATGACTGACCTCATGGGGACAGACCAGAGGACAATGTCTGGCCGAAGGGTGGTAGATGTGATGACCTGGGGGAACTTGAGTTGCCGGTCCAGGTCGGCTCTCATGTTCCACTCGCCTCCAGGGGAAAGGGGGGACCGCTGCTTTGTGCTGTTGCTGTGGCTTTTGGCTCCTTGCTGGACGAACTGGATCCTCTGGTGAGATGTTAGCGGGCTGGCGTTGTTAGCTTCAAGCCTTCGGGCCTCGAGGATTTCAGCCAGCTTGCATAGCACTCTGTCGTGGTGCCATCTGAACCGGCCCTGTGTCAGCGCAGCCTTGCAGCCGGAGAGGATGTGTTGCAGACTTGGGTTGCTAGAGCTGCAGAGATGGCATGTCTCCTCTGTGCCGTACCACAGGTGCAGGTTCTGGGGACTGGGAAGGGTGTCATACGTGGCCCTGATCGTGAAGCTCAGCCTTGCTTGGGGCATCCTCCACATGTCGGCCCACGAGATGGTTCTGTTGACAACAGCCTCCCATGTCGTCCATTTCCCTTGTTGTTGTTGGCTGACAGCTTTGATTTTGTAGCTCTCTTCTTCGATCTTGACGACTTCGGAGATCACCAGGTCTTTCCTTTCCTTCATTGAAGCCTTGGACCACGTCTTTGGTGTAGGACCCCAGCCGAAGCCAGACCTGCCTCGCTGCTGAAACCCGACGACTTCCAGGTGTTTTAAGCAGGTAATAGCCTGGTCAACAGCCTTAGCAGCGTCCCACTTGCGGCCTGTGCGGACGTGGGCCTTGGCGTTTCGGATGGCTGGATCAGGTGAGTATCCAGTGAGTAAATAAAAAAGTATAAAATAAAATCCCTAAATTTGGTTAAGAACAGATCAGATGAAATCATGCTAAAGAACAGCTTAAAACTACATATAAGAATGAACAGAATCTATGTACCTAAATAGCATGGATTAAAAACAACATAAATAACTAGTTAAAAGGATTAATAAAGAAAAGTAAAAAGAAATTAGTTAAAAGCCAAATTAAAAAGGTGAGTCTTGAGTCTGCTTTTAAAAACATCAACAGTTTCTGCAGCCCTGAGTCTCTCCGGCAGGTTGTTCCACAAACGTGGGCCATAGTAATAAAATGAGGCCTCTCCATGGGTTTTTGTTATAACATTTGGGACAATTAAAAGACCGGTGCCAGAGGACCTCAGGGTCCGCAAGGGTTCATAAGGTAAAAGCAAATCAGATAAATAAGAAGGCCCAAGGCTGTTAAGACATTTAAAAACTAATAAAAGAACCTTAAAATCAATCCTGAAATGCACGGGGAGCTAATGCAGTGATTTTAAAAGCAGTGTAATGTGAGCCCGCTTTCTGGTCTTCGTCAGCACACGTGCGGCTGAATTTTGAAGTAATTGAAGGTTGGAAATGCTCTTTTTGGGAGGACCAGAAAGCAGGGTGTTACAATAATCTATACAACTAGAGACAAAAGCATGCATCAGCATCTCCATGTTAGCCCGAGAGAGAAACGGGCGGCCTCTGGCTAAATTCTTAAGATGATAAAATCCTATTTTTGTTGTATTTTTGATATGAGGAATAAAATCAAGTTCAGAGTCAAAAATGACTCTGAAGTTTTTTCCACATTGTGAAGGTTTAACATCTTGTAGTTTTAGTAAAAGTCTCTCTCTCTTGCCTTCAGGACCAATAATCAAAACTTCTGTTCTGTCCTGGTTGAGCTGTAGGAAATTCTCTGCCATCAATGACTTTATATCTAAAATACAGTTTAAAAGGGTATCAATTGGCTCTGTGTCATCAGGAGACACGGCAATGTAGCACTGTGTGTCATCAGCGTAACTGTGAAAGCTGATGCCGTGCTTCCTGATGACTTCCCTAGTGGAAGCACATATAAATTAAAGAGTGTTGGACCTAAAATTGAATCTTGGGGCACCCCACACTTAATTTCATAGGTTTTTGAGGAACATGTATCCATACTTACAAAAAATTGTCGATCTGTGAGATAGGACTTTAACCAGTTAAGAACAGTGCCAGAGAGGCCCACCAGGTTTCTGAGTCTATTTAACAAAATGTGGTGATCTACTGTATCAAAGGCAATGCTTAGATCCAGTAGCACCAGGACTGAAAGTTTCTGTGAGTCTGTGGTACACCTGATATCATTGACAATCTTTAACAGGGCTTTCTCAGTACTGTGGTTCATCCTAAAACCAGATTGATATTTCTCTAAAATACTGTTTTTGTTTAAGAAGTCATTTAGTTGGATAAAAAACAGTTTTTCTAAAATTTTACTTAAAAACGGTAAGTTGGCTACAGGTCAGTAATTACTGAGAATGTTGGGATTTAAATTACTCTTCTTAAGAAGGGGCCTCACCACTGCTGTTTTGCAGGCAGCCGGGAAAACATCCATCTGGAGAGAGTAATTTACCATATTTAAAAGCTCATCCTCAAAGAATCAATAAAATTGTTTTTAAAGGTGACGTGGGAATTGGATCTAAAGGGCAGGTTGTTGGGTTTACTTGGGAGAAAACTCGACCAAACATCTTTGCATCAACCAGGACAAAACTCTCCAGTGTTTCCTCAGGTAAAAGCAACAGTTCAGATGTATTAAAAACTACATTCTCTTGTAATGAAAGACTGGATCTAATAGCATCAGTTTTATTTCTGAAGTGGTCTGCAAAGTCCTCACATAGGGCCTCTGTTGGCACCCTGGAGGACTTACAAGAATCAGCGTTAATTAAAAGATCGATAGTAGAGAAAAGGATTTTAGGGTTGTTCTTGTGATATGTAATGAGTCTTGCAAAGCGGGAAATTCTTGCCTGTTTGACTGCATTATTGTAAATTTTGAGTTGTTCATGGAGTATTTTCTAGTGAACTGTCAGTTTAGTTTTCCTCCATTTTCTTCCTGCACTCCTGCAATTTCTTTTCAGTTTTTTAATTTCATCATTTCTCCATGGGGGCGTAGGTTTAGTTTGTATCGTTTTAGTTAAAAGTGGAGCCACTGAGTCAAGGCTTGACTCCAGTTTGCTATTAAAATTATCAGCAATAAAATCACAGGATGCAGGTAAAATTTCAGCAGGGGTGTTGTGTAAAGTCTCGATAAAAGTTGCAGCCACTTCAGAAGTCAGGTAGCGTTTCACAGTTCTTCACAGTTCCCACCGGGGCCTCCTGCTGGCTAAAATGATATTTCAGAAAACACCTCACCATTTCACTAAACATCAGGACATTACAGATTGTGGAAAAATTAGGGACAACACTTCTTGTTTCTGATTGGACAGACCCCGAGTCAATTCATAGTTTATTCAGTGGATGCAGCCGGAGAAATGCTTTAAATATAAGCTGCTGAGATTGCTTGTTTTGCTGCAGTCAAGAAATGACTGGTACGCGGAAGTGTAGACACTTTGATGGCGCTACAGATTGCATTTTAATGCCAGGTGTAGATGGGTTGTTAGTTGCCCCTTGGCAGGGTCTTTCCAATCATCCATCAGCAGCATAGATGGTGCCAAGTGACAGCACCACTGTGTTTTGTCCCAGCAGCTGCACTGGAAAAAAAGCTTCCTGATTACACATGATAAATAAACTTGAATGAGAACTTGATAACACATGTTATGAGGTTGGATTTACCAGGATGACCTGTTTTTTTGTTAAAAGAAAAAAATCAATATCATGTTAAAAACAAAATCATGATCACATTAAAAACAAATGGATAAAGTCTATAACTAACATATTGCTTTACTTGATAATCATCTTATAAAAGTTCCAATTTGTTTTGGGCCAGAAACCTCCTAGCTGTGACAAAATCATAACATACTACAGCTTGTCGTGTTGCTAAATTAAAGAAGAAGTAAAAAACACAGACCTATAAAGTTTAATATACAGATGAAAAATAAAAATATGTTTAACATACTGCAGTCTGCAAATGCAGGATTAATCAATGAAAAAGAGAGGATCATATATATGATGCAATATGCCAGAGCAGGGACTGTGAATAAAATCTAGCTATCTACCTAAGTCTGGGACAGTCAGTGACTGTCTATTGTCCCTGTTAAATAAACAAAAATAAATATCTTACACGCCACTGTAGTTGGTAAATTTCGGTAGAGTTACTGTATCACTAATAAAGGTGAAGTGTTCACATTCCAAGCACGACTATTTCAGAAATTTCAGCTATACAAATTACAGGTTTTCTCAATTGCTAAGACACATTTCTCAAAACTAAGCTCCATTTCTCAAAACTCTAAACACAAATCCAAAACTGCTCACTCAGCTCCCCAAACATTAAACTTCCAGGTCAAAACCTAACTCTCCACTCAAAACCATTTACTCTTGCTGAAAAACCAAACTTTGCCTTCACACATCACACAATAGTCCACAAAAACACACACCACAACATAATCTTAGACACTGCGGAGATCAATTCATAACACTGCTACAAAAAACCTAAAATGAATAATGTTGCTTCTGGTTCTTCCCCACAAAACCTCTTTCCATAATCAGCACAACAAACAAAAATGTTTACTTAATTTTTTATTCATAATGTATTTTACAGTACACCTTCCAATCAATGCGATGTAAAGGGATGAAAAGGGTACTGTATACACAGTAAAGAAATGAAGAAAAAAATTACTTACTGTAAAAATATATAAAACATTAAAAAAATACTGTAATAGAAAATAATTTACCACAGCATCCTCACCATGGATTACTGGCAAATACAGAAAATATTTTAATCTGCTACTGTCCTTTATCTATGCATTGAAGGCTCTGATTGATGTGTGAACAATTTTGTCTCTGAGTGTTTTCAATCAGGTAATTGTGTGCTAATTGGGTTTAGTCTTTTCTGACTGAGTCAACAGTGGCTGGGTTTACATGCACACTTTTCTTTTTCATTCTGATTGAAATCATTCCAACTGAGGATTTCGGGTCAACTGTTTACATGTGATGTGATCTAATCCGGTCTGGTGTTTACATGCACCGACACAGTTAATCAGAACATGCGCAAAATGATGAATAAATCATGTGATCGATCAACTGCGAAGACGAAGATGGAGGTCTATCATCTGTGTAGCACAGTAGTTGCTTTTATTTTTATGCAAGCAACAGCTTGTTTATAGCAAACTTTTACTGGAAGCACTGAAGAGGAGAAGCCGAGCAGAGGACCTTTTTATTCAACTTTTCAATCCTTAACCGTGCTGCCTATGCCCCCTCCTAAGACCAGAAAGCTGTGGATGAAGGTCCAGGGCAAAGATTGGTGGGACTGAGTAGTGCTTTTACAATTTTCTGACCTTGAATGGAAGTAAAACTTTCGGATGACATGTTGTTCATTCATGAAGATGTGTGAGCTGGTAGAGGGATTTATTTAGGGATTTGCCTTGTCTCCAACCAATTTGTAAGGGCACGTCAAAAGGGCCAGTGAAAGTTCTGATCTGGATGCCAGGTGAAGAGGAAGCGTCAGAAATAGCTAGGAATTTGAGGCAGCGCATTTCATCCCTCAAATCATGGGACTGATAGGCAGTACACACATCCCCATCCTCCCTATATCTGATGGCTACGAAGATTTTTTTCAACAGAAAAGGATGGCCGTCCTATGTCCTTCAGGCTGTAGTGGATGACAAATGCTGGTCATTTCTTAAATCCACTGCACGTCTTTTCTGATGCCTTGACAGCTTTGTCTTTTAATTTTCCAAGATGTTGACTGGATGTCTGACTGGATCTAATGAGCTAATATGCCAAGAGAAAAACTTAGTTTCTTTGGTTGTGAATTATGAAATGATAAAGTTATGACAGACTCCACATAATCCCACTATGCAAATAGCACTAGGGCTCTCTATTGACCCTGGACTACAACAACAATAACAGCCACTTCATGACAAAAATAACAATAGACTGTCAAAAATTACTTGCCTTGTTTAATAAAATACCTCAGTAGAAATGCAACAGAGATTGTAATATTCAATATTGCTTTTTTCTGAATGTGAGTGTATTTGACAAAGATACGCAAAATCTGTTGTTGGTTATTAGTTTCAGGAGCATCAGTTGTAAAAGCCAGGGAGTGCACATGATGCAAACCTGCTCCGTCAGTCTGACCTCTTCAAAAGGTCTCACCTGCCACCAAAGGTAAGGCTTCTGTCAGTTGATAAAGGTTATTGATTTTGGCAATTATATTCCACATTTGCTAGATTATCAATTGACACATTTTCAGTAGCTAATTTATGCACATTTTAGTGGTGCTGGCAAAACCAAGATGTTTAATAATTGTGCCTGCACAACAATCCAGAGGTAAAAATATTTTTTCTCACTACTCTTGTTCCCTGTTTCTAGTGTGTCAAGAACATCGAGGGAGAAGATGTCAGGCTCTTCATTGTTGGTTACCCTGCATACCCCTCCTTGACTGGTTAATAAGGGGGCTACATAAATTCCCTAACTTGACCCGAGAACAAGAATCATTCAATGTGTACCTGAGTACAGTCCGCGTGGGTATACAGATGACCTTGGGCGTCTTTAAGTCAGGGTGGAGTGTACTGATTAAAAGGAGTGATTTTCATTTTACATTTACACCAGCCATGATCTCTACCTGCTGTGCATTGGACAACTTTTGTCAGAAAGAGAGTGATTTCCCAACAGCACTTGGTTGGAGGAACTCCAAGTGTGAGTGACCCCACATCAAAATATCCTTAGCCTAGCCATCCAGTGCACTGCCAGTACAATGCTAGTGGCAACAGAGCAAGGGAGGCACTGACCCGATAAATGGCCACCCATTTTCCCCTTCGAACAGGGCATCTTCATTAACAGCTTATCTAGATGAAAACCCAACTCAGAACATGAAGGCACATTTTTAATTAAAGTCAAAAACTTTCAGACGTTTAAATAACGAAAAGTGTCGGGGCAGTATAAAATACCTGTGCAATTTAAATAACAAAAAGTGTCGGTGCAGTGTAAAATACACTGTGTAAAGCTGTTTTAGGTGGTTGACGGTTTTTTGTTATTTTTTGCCATTTTTCCTGTATGCTTCTTGTTTGGTTTCTCCCCCTGTGCTCTTTTTCAGAGGCTGGACATGGCTTCCTGGTGCTGGAGCTCTCTGCACACTCACACCTGCTCCTCATCAGTAATCACCTCCACTGTTCTTAAACCCCGGCTCTCCTCTTCCATGCTGCCAGATTGTTTCCCACCTCACAAGTGGTAGGTTGACCGTCTCTTTTGACATTACTTGACTAGTGATTCTTTGTGACATTTTTGGACATTTTCAGTGCTTTCTGTGACTTACCTGTTGTCTCCACTTACCTCTTCCAGTGCCTCCGGAGCTCCAGCACCACACCACCCAGCCTCTCACTGCAACACTCACTTTCATTAGAGCCTCACTACCCTCAAGCCCCAACCATTGCCAAGCCTCCCCTTGTGCCTCACCAGCCTCTCTCTGCCTTTTGCTGTCTCTTCTAAATAAATCCCCACTTAAACCCTGTTTCCCTGTCTGTTGGTCTTGCTTCTGGGTTCAACCTCAAGTGTTGTTTCAAAACCTGAACACTGTGCCTAATAAGTTTTGTTCAAGTAGCTACAAACTTGTAATTAAACAAATGTTCCAGGTCTTTTAAAAACAGACCATTCAAACCTTTAATGTTTTTTGTTTAAATATAAGTTTATCCTCTAGGGAAACCATGAACTAGTCTGTTCAACGTAAAACCTAAGTTAAGACAAAACCTAGTGTCGTAAGAAAAATAAATGTTCAAGTATTTCAAAAGAGACTGTTTTCGATTTCAAATTTTTAAACATAAGTTCAACATGAATCTAATCTAGGTCTTGTACAGTGTAGTCAGAGTCAACAGGCAGGGCTGTTGGGGCTGTGGATGTGGTTGCTGCTGTGGATATGTGTGCTGGTACCGTAGATATTGGTGCTGTGAATGTGGGTGATGAGGATGCTGGAATGGAGTTTGCCATTGTGCTTGTGGAGCTGCCTGGGAGGAATGTGGAAGGATAGTCCTTAGACCCTCTAACAGCTGCTCTATGAGATGTTCATTTGAGCGTGAATTTTCCTCTAGGAACCTTGAGAACATTCTCTCCTCCTGTTGTAGAGTTCTTTGCTGCTATTGCTCCATCTTGCATCCTCTCCGTGAAGGACTATTGGTCAGCTGACCAAGTAAGCAAAGCTCTCACATAGCCAGATGTTGGCTTTCCTTTCGTTTTTGTAAAAGTCGAGTCCCAGCATTACAGTTAGTCTTTTGACAGTTTAATTATTCAGCATGTAACAATAAAGAATTTCAACCAAAAAAAAGTACAAGCAGTCTTTCAACAGACAAATAGCCAAAGCAGCCAGTATGTCCTCTATTTAACCATGCACTGTAATTAAGACATACTACCAAATAGATTACTTTTCATGTAACTTATTCTTTTTTGCAGCCCTTTGCGCAGTCAAATCATCAATAATACAATACAATACAATAAATCTGTATTGTCCACCATGGTGGAAAATTGCCTTTGGCTCACCGTGAGTAAAATACAAGTTTCAGTAAAAACAGTTAAATGC
>JAPQLA010201347.1:0-20817 GCA_029822935.1 Naso vlamingii | reverse complement strand
GCTGTTTCTGAGATTTTTGAATTACATTTCACTGCTCCTCCACTCTAGTGATGACATCACCCACTCTAGCCTGCTGATTTCACGATACACACCCATAACAAAATCTAGAGAGAAAAAAACAATGGCATAAAACTAAAACTGTAATATCTCAAAAACTGTAAAGATAGCAAAAACATGTGAATACGAGATTAATAGTTCAAAGTCTTCTGTCCTGTTTAAAGTCTGAATGAAATCCGTAGCTGGAAATGATTTCTTTTATTCAGAGTAGGTGGTGAAAAAAAGGATAGAAGGGTGGGAGGAGAGAGGAGGGAAGAGGGAAGAGGAAGGAAGGGAGCAGGAAGGAGGATGAGGAAGAGAAGGAAGTAGGAGGGTAGAAGATGACAATGAGGTGAGAAGAGGAGGAATAGAGGATTGGGAGGAAAGAGGAGGAACAGAGAGGAGGAGAGAAGAGCTCCTCACAGTCCAACATGAACATGAACAAGAGTGTGATTTCTTGAAAGGAAACAACTTTTCTTAGTGTCTGATGTCCAGGAAAATGCCTAAAAGTCTGCAGTCAGCAAAACGTGTGCATGCGTGTGTGTGTGTGTGTGTGTGAGTGTGAGAGAGAGGATCAGATTATGTTGTCTTCCAACAGCTTAAAGTTTGAATGGTTGGTCACATCAACACAATGACCAGATGTGCAGCGCCACAAGGAGCTGCTGAACAAAGTCATATAACTTTTGTGTGGATAACTTTACAAATCTGGCAGCCTGAGCGAGAGAGACACAGTGGTCCCACCTGCCTCTTCTCCAGAAATTTTCAAGTGTCAGTTAAAATGGCTGCTTATGAGAGAAATGGGTGAGCTCTTGTCACACAGAGCCTTGCTAAGCGTTAAGTATAAAGTGTGAATTTTCCATCTGAAAAAGTCACACGGAAAGTCATTAAAATTGATTTAATGATTTCTTATTAAGATATGCACATCGGTGCAGAACACTCATGCAGGGGAAAAAATATTAGGACTGACCTTGATCTCTTGATTTTCGCTTGCAGAAATGTACATTGCACCAGTGAAATCATTTGTTTGAGCTGACATCACTTCCTTCCTCTTCAACATGGGTGAATACCCTTTTCAATTTGGTGTCTCAGCACCCAGTTTTGTATGACAAACATAACCATGAGTACCTCAATAATCAACTAAAGGACAATATATGGCTGGAGATCGCCAAGAAGCTTGGCTACGTTGACAGCGGTAATGTAGCTGATGTTCACTTGAAAATGTTATGTGTTGTATACAGAAAGGAGCTAACGTTAGCCACAACAGCTAGCATGAAATGTAGCGTTTATATGGGAAGTTATGAAACGTAAATGAAGTGTACCCATTTACGATAAGTTTGTCCATCCAGTTGTGTTCTGTAGTACAATGAAAAGGCCGTACTGTTAAATAAATTATAGAAGTTGATTGACGAGAAACGTTGAACTCAATTGTCAATTATGCTTCCTTGTTGTTGTAACGTTAAATGTGAACACATCTTGATACATCCTCTTATTTTTCTAGCTGCTGAGGTAAGGAGGCTATGGAGAAACCTCTGAGACACATATGTTATATGTCACAGAGATGAGCAGGACACAAGGAGAGGACAGGCAAACGAAAGAAGAGGTGGAGGTTTTCTGAAGCCACGTCCTTCCTCGATCCGCTTGTTCACAGGTATGTTGGTGGTTAGTTAATAGGCAGAAATATAGCAAATACGCCACATTTAATAGTGGTAATGTTAAATGCAGTTGTCCACATCACCGCAGAATTTTGATTCTCAGAACTGTCACTGATGCTCTTTTTTTCCACATTTGACCCAACAAACATCTGACAACATGCTCCACTGGGCTGCTTTTTAAAACTGGCTATCACTGCTTGCTTGTAATTGAAACTGAAATAACTCTCAACAGGGTGTCGAGCAAAATTGAAATTGAGGCAGACAGAGAGGACAGGGAAGAAAGGGATGAGAGTGAGGAAAATGAGGGCAAGGGGCCATCGTCAGTCCCTGCTTCACAGCCAGCAGCAAAGGCAGATCAAGGCAAGAAGAGGGCGAGGCAGAGGCAGGAGGTTTTTCTGGAAGCATATCTAGCAAGGAAGGAAACAAGGCAGATGGAGAGAGAAAAGGAGCAGAAGGAGAACGATGATATTTACCACTATGTCCTCAGTTTGGCACCACAGCTAAGGCGCTTGCCCCTGGAGAGGCAGTCCTGGGTCCGTTTGAAAATCAGTGGGCTTTTCATGAGGCTGAATTTTCCACATATGTCTCCCCAACCCAATTACCCATCACATGCGACCTACTCCCAGAAGTCCACCTTCACCCCTTTATAGCTTTTATTCTGAACTTTTGATGTTTAAATTTCAAACGTTCATTCTTGTATAAATTTCATATGTCTGTTTTTGAATAAATTTCCATTGTTTAGTCCCGTATGAATTTCTAATCTTTAGTCCGGTACGAATTTTCAGATGTTTAGTTCTGTGTGTATTACAAATGTTAAGTCCTGTAGGAATTTCAAGTATGCATTTCAAATATTTATTCTTGTAAAATGTTTATTCTTTTATTAATTACATTGATGTATTTATTTATCTATTTTTAAGACAGCATTAAAAGACCTTGAGTGTGGTTATATTGTATCTATTATTGCTTTCCATAATTTACAAACAAAATGTGAAATACAGTTCTTATTGGATGTCAGTCACAGCTGGGGTGCTTGTCAGTCTGAACTGAATTCATGGTGAATGGTGCACGACATTTATGTTTTTGCATTAGCGCCACTTTGGAGTGCTGTTTCTTAAAAAGTGCTGTAACCCTGGTGAAGTGAAAATGGCTAAATCAATTTGAAAAGGTTGTCAAATAATTAAATGTTTCTGCAAAAATTTAGTTTTTTGTTTGTTTGTTTTGTTTTTTTGTCAATCACAAACTCTATGTCTGTCCTGAACATTTAATGCAGAGACTGTGTTGGTCAGGAAGTGTACCAAACTATTTCATGGAAATATGCATATGCCGTTAGATGCATTATTGAATTTGTGCGCTCATATGGCACATAAATGACCAGGAAACATGATTTGGTTTGGGGTGCTTTGCTGAAGCAGAAAGATCTGAGACATCAAGACTATTCACGGTATAAACGGAAAAATTAATGACGCAGCCAAACCAATAACCAATAAGTTAATGCATAAATATCAGACATACTGTAGAATATGTCACATGGGGCTGCGTTAAAGCCTGCTTCAGGTAACTGCAGAAAAGTCTGAGGCATCAAAACGATTTATAGTAAATCGGAACAATGAAACCACTCAACCCACCAACCTACAGGCTAAACAAAAACGTATCAGACGCAGACTATCGCTATCAACACTGCGCTGCTCATTATCTTGTTTTGGGTAACCGATCGCTTCTCTACATCACTCCTGAGCATTGAGACCGAGGCGCACGTGGATTCTGCCAAGTAACATTACCCTGCCGGTAGTATTGGCAGAGGGTGTCTCGGACGCGCGATAGGTGTTTTTTCTACTTTCCTGGTCATATTTCATTCAGACCTACAGTGTGTCTTTTGGTCATTGGATTTTCCTTTAAGAAACTGGTATTAAAAATGTAAAAAACGAATGGTTATTGGACTTTCGTTTTGAAATGCAAAAATTACAATTAAAATACAAGCTTTTTCTTTTTCATGGGCAAGGGGGCAAAAGAGTGATTCAAAAATAAGTTTTATTTTTATCCTCTAATTTATCAAATAACAAAATCACTCCATGGCACAAACAAAAAATGCCCATTTTACACTTTCTGTGACCATCACCTGCACATAGAAATTGTATAGATTATCAAAGCCTGGACATGAGGCAAAAAACAGCTGCAGTGTCTTTGGCACTCACCATGGGTATACCCAGTCACAGAAAATGAAAAAACTGGCCTTTGTTCGTCTCTGCCTGGAAGTAATTTTACTATTTCATAAATTAAACACAGAACGAAAATTAAGACACACAGTTTAGATAAGTGCAATACAATTGTTTGTAGTAGGGCCTAAAGCAGATGCCCTCCTAATAAATCCTGACCTCCACTATAAGTATGTGTAAAACATTTATTTTAGAAGCTGTAGGTCCTCTGTCCCATTTATACTTCGGTTTTTTGTTTCAGTTCAATGTGTAAAATTTGCTACAATGACATAAATTCACACTTGTGTCTAATAGGACTGAAAGCAGCCTCATGTAATCATCGCCTATAGCACACATGACTGAACACATGCAGTTAAACCAGGCGGGCCACACAATTAAAAAATGGGGTGAAGAAAAAGGAGGCGAGAAAATAAAAGCGTGTGTTCTTGTGTGTGTATTTTACCATCACAGTCTAATGCACGGTTGGAACAAAATCCCATGGCTCGCATGGACGTTCACTTCGCACATGTGGAAACCATGCATTACTTGTTTGGAGAGATTGTTCCTGTTTCCACCTGCATATGCAAAATACTTGTTGCACTTGTAATAACTAATCCACATTGACTTATGTGATGTTTTATTAGACTTGGGAGCACATTGACATCAGGGAAGGGTCTCCTGTCAGTGCACAGGCTGAAAGGAGGAGGATCTTCGCTGCTGCTGCTGCTTGACTCCATTTTCTGCTTTTCTTCTGTTCTTCTTCTTTTGTTCCTTTTGTTTTTTCCTTATTGTTTTTCACGGGACGAAAATAGAACTCTGCACTCCGGACCAGTGTGAAGAGTTGACAAGCGGCAAAAACCACCATTCCTGATAATTTCTCGCATTTGATATATGTTTTGTGTACGTGCACTCAAAGCTGCACAACAAGTTATGCGCCAAAATTTGGCAGAAGAAAAATAATTTTAAGAAAAATAAGTATGAGGAATAACAAGTGTGTTCCTGTATGTACTTTACACATCAGGCACACAAATTAGGCCTTTTTGGACCACAGGAACCATTTCATAGTTGGAGGAATTTCCCATTTAATCGCGTCCACACTGCAGGGACATTCACTGTTAAAACATATACAATTAAAGAACTAGTTTAGAGTTTTAATGTCTTTCTGCATTAAATTTGTGCTGCTAACAGACTCCAGACAGTGTGAGGGTGTGTGACACACTGAGCAGCAGCTATTAGATGCTACATGACAATGTAACCTGTTTGAAAGTTTGCCACAGTAACGGTGTTCCCGGTCGTACACGCTGGTGTGGCAAATACTGGTTACATTAATGTTCCTTGCCCACCAGCATCCCAATGTCATTTTGCCCTTTTTAAAAATTAATAACATTACTATTAGACGGACTGACTCTCTCACATCTGTGCAGCAGCAGCCACAAGACCAGCAGCTGAGAGGCTGCCAACACATGCTGTGACATTTCACTGATAAAATGACAAGATTACGAAGAGTTGACCAGCTGGACCGTAAGATGACGGATGATTGTTAGTTGTCACAGCGAAATGCAGAAGCAAGTACTTCATGATATTTTGGATGCTAATAGAGAAGCTGAAAAGTTGACTGAAAGAGACGGAACATTAACGTTAGTCTGTTACCTGCCACTTGCAGCAGATTATCTAACAGGGCTGTTCTTGTTCCATCACTTTCACAGACAGTATAAAACTACTCCCAGTCATATTTAAAATTGAACATGGGTCAAAAAATGCTGAAAATGCCTGCTGTGACGCCTTGAAAACACATTTAGTGATTAGCTAACCAAGTTAACTGAACCTGTTGGATTTTCTGTAACTAGTCCAACAGTCACTTCAAAATAAAAGTTAACTCGCGTTTTGCTAGTTAAATGCTTTTAATGTGAAGCTGCACCAGTAGAAAATAATCTGTTTGCATCACCAGTAATTTATCTGACTGGCCAAATATATTGACATGCAGCGTCTGAATGCACGTTCAATTACATCATTTATCGCAGTTTAAGCAGTCTTTTGCGATACATCTATCGCACGTTAATATCGCAATGACGATCATTTTCAATATATCGTGCAGTCCTACTTTTGAGGAACTTTTTTTAGCTCCAACTCCAGAGTAGGTACTTTCGCATCATTAAGGAGCTATAGTGACACAAGCTTTCATAGATTTGTCAAACAGCCAGTGCCTGCAACCGCTGTTTTTAAGAGCCCGACAGCTCGTAACAAGACGACACAAAACACGAACCAGAGCTCATAACAAGATCGTCTTTGCTTTGTCGTTGTATCCTCTCTGAGATTTAATGGCGCTCAGCACATACTAGACAAAAGTGTGGAGCGGTAATGCTTTCATTTGGTTTTGTTGCTGTTGTTGTAAGTCACGCAGAAGTTGAGTTTTTATACCAGCTGCCAGCCAGTTTACGTAGCTTACTCAAGGGGTTCCTACTGGGGGTGCGAATGCCAACAGAAAAAAACCTCTTAAAGGTGTACAGTTCCCTAGAAACTCCCCAGTGCACAGTTTCTCTCAAAAAGTTCCTAGAGCTGTTGACACCATTTTTTGAAATTATAATGCAGAATAGTTACATTTTAGAGATTATATGGCTGTATGTGGTTCAGGGGAATAATATGCCTACAAAATATTCTCTTAATGGGGAAAGTGTGAAGCAATATAATATCTTCTGACAGCCTCTTCAAACTGGTCAGTATTCAACACAATCATAACAATCACGCCAAGTGTGTCAGAACTACTTTGGACATGGCCCTGAGCAGTAGATCCTCAGCCACAGCCATGTGAAAACAGTTTTGAATCTTCTGAACCTCCCTCCCTTCTCTGGTTTCACTTATATGTCTTTGTAAGTATGCTCACGTTGTTGGCAGAATTCTTCATCAAGCATATGGAAAGGGAGTCAGGAAAGCATCTCAGACACAACATAGACATCGATCATTTTTAAGGAATAAATTTGTGAGGATGAGATTCATGAAGAGAGTTTGGAAAGAATCTAGCAGGCAGGAATGACAGTGTAAATACAGAAGTCAGGGGGTAATTTCATTCCTTCTTATGTTTTCCATTGGACAGCAAGGGTCTCATATGAGCCATGTAAGGGAATAAAAGCGCAAAGGGTCTAAGAGGAAAGTGAGTTGAGTCCAGATAGGGATTACTTAAGAATGCATTTTTTGGTGTTTTCATGCTTGGTCTCTTTCAGTCCTCCAAATGAACTCAGAACAATTAGTCAGCATTTTTGACATATTTATGTCCGCTCCCAAAAGCTCAGACCCCTCTGACATGTAGATCTCCTTCTGAGATGGTCAGAGAACGATTTATTTCACGTCAAACTAAATCAAATTAAATTTATTTTTTAAGCACTGTTAAAAACAGTCGTAGTAGGCTAAATTGCTGTGAAATAGAGTAGAAAAAACACAAAATGATGTGACATGACAACGAGTGAGCAGTTAAGATAGTATAACACTACGTACATTACCAGGGGATAATTTGCCTAGTGTGTAAGGGTCGTATTTTGATACATTATACTGTGTATAATTATACCCTGTATTCTCCATACCATTCCGTGCACGCGAACCCTCACGTGTGTACCGTATGGTTCAATACAAATTAATGTATTGTTATACCCCTACTACTAAGACAGTGCAGAATCTGGGTACACAAACAGGTGCAAGTTGGAAAGAGGTTAGATTTATTCTCTTCACCTTCTTCTAATCACAGGTGTGTTTTGGGTTTTAAAAAGACATGCGTCAGTTGGAAAAAAGCAATGACACTTGCGCCATGCTGTGGGCCCCCTATACCTTTTAAAAGTAGTTGGAAATCAACAGTACTTTTGGAAGCACACTTAATGGGAAGTTCTGAAAATGGTAGCTGAACCAACTCCATGACCAAGCTCAAAGAAAAAAAGTGAAAGTCAGTCAGGGGGAAATACTTTCCGATGTTCGCTGTTTTTACTGAGCCTCTCTTTGCTGGCGCAGAGGACAAAGGGGATCAGGCAGGCTACCTCGGCAAGTTTGGCCCAGTCAGGATAGATTTCACAGAAATCCCAGAAGAGGACTTTGCAGGCCATTAAGAATTTAAGGCCCCAATGACTGCTTTTGGCATTGATAAAATGGGTTGTAAACACCTTTGAGAGCCTCAAGGGCCCATAGGCCAGGAGCCTATCTCCTGTTTCTGCAGCGTAAGCCGGCTTGATGTACAACTTGCTCGACTTGAAAAATTTTTACTTAAAAGAAGCGGTAATTACCTGCTTACGAAACAAACACACACACTCACACACACACACACACACACACACACACACAAGTTCACTTTCTCCTTTATTCCAACTCTTTTAAATTTAGCAGGCAACATTACTTTAGGTTACATTCAAGTCCTGTTTACATTTTCCCTCTGAGGAAACAGGATGGTGTGGTTCTTCACCTCCATGTTGTGCATTAAAACCTAGCCTAGTCCCTTTTTTCAATCAAGCAGTTAGTCACAGCATATATAACAAAAGGGTAAGGTAAGCAAAGATTATAGCTCCATTGTTATAATTTGTAACAAAGTATAAAATTAAGCTTGATTCTAGATCAACATTTTCTCACAGTATGTTTGCTATGATGGTTATTGTGTTCAAAAGGGTGACCAAGTGTGCAAACATAAGCCCAACCAGTTATCTGGCAATGAAAATATTCTAATGTTGCCAAGTTAGAGTAAATTTAGTGGCAGCTCTACTTCATAGACATTCAATAAATTGATTAGGTTAAACAGAAGACATACCAAACAGGTGCTTATTTAGTGAGGGTTAATTCATCAATTTCATTGGTTCATTTTTCTCTCAATTAAACTAAAACATTATATAAACATATATATATATATATATATATATATATATATATATATATATATATATATATATTTCCCTGTCTGTGAGGTATATATTAGTGCTGTCAATCAACTGAAATATTTAATCACAATTAATTGTATGATTTCCATAGTTAATTGATCACAAATTAATCACAATTTTTTTCAGTTCTGAATGTACCTCTAAGGAATATTCTTCAAGTTTTCATAACTCTTATCAACATGAGAGTTGACAAATATGCTTGCTTGATGCAAATGTATGTTTATTATTATTGCAGCAATCCAAATGAATGAAAAATACTGTGATGCTGATGGAGTACTCTGTGCTCTGCTATGTTTAGTCTGTTGTGATCAGGGCTCAATTGCTCATGTGTGTTGCTTTGAGCAACAACAACAGCTCCTTCAGTCCCGTCTCTGGGTCTTGTTGACTGTTAGTCCTACGTGTCACATTAAACACCCACCCTACATTTAGGAGTCAGACCACACTTAAATAGTGTCCAAGGTGTCAGAAAACAGAATTACAGAGTTATTCGAGCGAGGTAAAATGTGCTAACCAAGCTAGCCTGGAAGCTAACAGCTGACTGCAACCAACCAGCGCGAAAATTAAGCAGTTCAAGCCGACTACTACCACTCACCAGTGACCTCATGATAGTGTCCCAGACAACAACTATAGACTACAGACTAGCACAAATACTGTCCAGAATATATACTTACTCCTCCACTCTAGCTTTCCTATCTTGAGTTGTGTATCTTCTATATATGTCTATGATTGTGGCTGCATTGCTTCCTGACTTCCCAAACTACAGGGTGAGCCGAGGGTCATAAAGAATGTGCACGTAAAAAAATTAAAGGCTTTAAAAGGAATTTGCATTCCATATTATAACAAGTTATAATCACATTATTATCGCATAACTTTGACTTTGTATGTATATTACAGCTGTCAGGTGATTAAAAAAATGTATCTAATTAATTACATGTTAATTGCAAACATTAAATGCTCTTAAAGTATTTAAAAATATTTCAGTTCCTATAAATGTTGGCAGATGAGTGAATTAATGAGTAAATGATGTTATACACTTTCAAGTCAAATGCTACTATGCCAGCGCGGACAAAGCATGATGGCTACTATAAGGCTCAAAGGTGCAGAGAGGACTTAGTGTTACAGCTGTGGGTTCTGAACCTGCCGAACCACTTTCTGTATCAGACGCTGATCTGTGCCTGAAGAACAACAGTCAGCTACATTAGCTAGAAATCGCTAGCAGTTAGCCTAATATGGGCTAGTATCAGCACAGCAGCTAACAGCTAGGTAGTAGCTCATTGTGGATTCATCACAAAAGTGAATCATCTGTGTGCAGTGATGGTCACGGTCGCCTCGTGCCTGGGTAAAAAAAAAACTTGATAATATCCATAGCAGCTGCACAGCACAGCGGCATCACTGTAAGCAACCAGTGTTAGCGACGCTAGCAGGCTGATGCAGCACAACATGGGAAACCTTGTTTGGATGCCTGTTGGACCTGCACTGACAGTGTGTGTGTGTGTGTGTGTGTGTGTGTGTGTGTGTGTGTGTGTGTGTGTGTGTGTGTGCACAACATGCTGGAGACACTCCTTCACCCCTTCCTACACGTATTCACTCTCTCTCTCACACACACACACACACACACACACACTCTGACACACTGAAAAAGATACAATACTATGTAATAAAATGTAGAAAGGATTTTGTAACAGAATAAATATATACTGGATTCAACTAATTACCGAGCTTTAGGTTACCACTCAATATTCTCTTATTATTCTCTCTTTAATTTTTTTCTCTTTTTATTTTCATTCTCTTTTCTCACATATTTTTTTTTCTGCTTTATTTATTTATTTATTACTTTTTTTTGGAGGGGGGGGGGGGCGACGACTTATTACTAGTTATTAGGGATGTAACCATATCAAAAACTCATGATACAATAATACCTCCCATATCACTTCCACTGTACAGTATGTATTGCAGTATTTTTTTAAAAAAAGAAAAAAAAAAGACAAATCAAGACCTGGAAAATATGCCGCTTATTATTATCCTTTTTTTTTTTTTTTTTTTAAACTTACATTGCTTTGTTTCCTGTGTAAGCATGTGCACATAATTGCCATAAGCTATTTAATGTCTTTGGCAAGGAGGAAAACTGATAAATGACATATACATATTTAGGAAAATTCATTAATTGCTTTTTTTCTAATGCATCTAGGCAAAAATAACGCAATTCCCCCCAAAATTTTCAAAATATCATCTTTATTTTCCAAGTTACATTTTGTATCTCCCACGATACATTGCCCATTCAGGGGTATAAATTTTTCACTTTCCCATTTTTTATATTTCATGTGCTAATTTTTAAAACATTTCATAAACACTTAATCAGGCATTTTCTGTCAAGTTTTTTCTACAAAGTTTTCAAGTTTTCTTTTTTTGAGATGTCAAAAAAACTAAACTAAAACAAACTAAACAATACTCAACAATAGAACATAGTGCATCTTCCTTGCACTGACAGGACACTATCATATTGCAAAAAAAAGTGTGTGGGGGGAACTGAATTTATGTTTGAGTGCTGGAGACAAACCCAATCTCTAAATAAGAATTTCGTTGTACAGGGAAATGCGTTTCCAACTGTGCATATGACAATAAACACTTTTGAAATAAAAAACAACCTATTAACATTTGTTTAAAAAAAAAAAAAAAAAACCCTTTTTACTCCTCTTTTTTCTGCTAGGCTATCATCTTCCCTGTCCTGCCTGTGCACTATTGGCAATGGAAGCTGAGGAAGCAGTTGCAAGCATTTTGTCCAGTGACGATGCAAAGCCTCACACTGCACTTCTGACACATGAGGCCTTTCACTGACACGGCAGGGAAACGATCAGTCCTGTCACATCTCATATCATCCACAGGCCCAGGGACTTTTGGCTGTTTGATTACTCTTGGTGGTGTGGTGTCCTCATTTCCTCCTCATTTCTGCTTTTCGGGGTAGATCAGTCCTCTGGCAGCTTCCAGCCTAAAGTCCTTCAGACTCTTGTGTTGCTGACCCAGGGCTGCTGCATCACACCCGAGGAGAACCCATGCGTTGTTGACAGCAATGTCAACCATCTGCCAAAATATGTCCAGGTAGTAACGGTGGGACGTTGCTGGGGTGCGATACAGGGCAATCATCATATCAGTCAAATCCACTCCCCCCATGTGAGTGTTGTGCTCAGACACAATCTTCAGGCATGGCACACTTATCTTCCTCTTTTCCTCTTTAGCATCACTTGGCCAACCGGGTTGACAGAAGCACAGGAGCTCACCAAGGTGACTGTTTTGTTGTCTGCCCACTTCAGACAAATACAAGTCAATTAGTACATGTACAAGTGCTTCAATCTGCCGCTACGAGTCACAAATGCTGTTCATTCGCTCACAGATACACAAATGACTGACAATAGCAAGCTTTGCATCATTTTCCACACAAAAGTCAAAGCTGCCTCTGTCATTTTGTAGGAGGTCTCGATCTTCTTCCATTCTGCAACCCATCAAGTTGTTCTTGCGAATGGTACCCAGACTTCTGAGGCCCGTGGACTCTTCGAGATGAGTTATCAGTTTCAGCAATGTGAAAAAGTTGTCAAAGTAGACAACACAGTCGGAGGGGTTTCTGTACAGCTGCAGAACAACATTTCCACCTAACCCATACTCTTTGTCTGGAGGCAGCACCAGCAAATGTAGACATCCCTGTGTAAACCAGGAAGTCATACACAAAGCCAGACACACCAGCTCGCATGAAGATCTTGAACCCCCACTTCTTGGGCTTGCTGGGGAGATACTGCCGCAGACTTCCAGCTTTTTTTCCTTTGTGAGGAACCATCATTTCATCAATAGAACTGGTTTTCACTCTCAACTTCTGTACACTTCCTCTTCATGTGTTCTAGTACAGGCCTCATTTTCTGCAGGCGATCTTCACTGGTGTCAGAGCTCACGTTATCCTGAAAGTAGAGCCTCCTGAATAAACATTTGAACCTCCTAATTGGCATGACATCTGCTATTTTGTCAATAAGACCAATGCAGAAGTGCCAAGAACTGGTGTTTCTCTTTAAGTCAATCCTCATGTGGCCCGACATTATAATGCCCAACTTCACAGCAGTAAGAAATGTGTTTACAGCAGGGTACGAGACACAGCACAGGCCAAAAGATGGTACAGCTAATTTCCTAGTTCATGACAATTGCAGAGGGGTAGGGGGTGACTAAATAAAAAGAAAGAAAAAAAAAAAAAAGAATTCAGAAAGGTAGAGCCCAAACCAACTGTTGACAAGACTGTAATTTGGTCCACTATTTAACACACTGTCTATGACAAATAAACACACATGACATGAAGGGAGACAAGAAATGAAAAGGCAGCCCGGGTCTCTGGCAGTGATCCCTGCTGTTGTGTGTCAGCAGCCGCTCAGCACCAGCTTTCACTTTGAAGTGTGTAGCAGAGAGAGAGGTTTTCAAAGGCTCTTTCACAGACGGCCTTCGTCATCCATATCCATTCAGGCACTTGTTGTTTCAGCAAACTGAGGGTTCTTCCTTAGATGACACAGCTATTTTATTCCTTCTCTCCCACTCCTTTGTCAAAAATTGCCCTCTGAAAATGAGATGAATAATTCTTTCTCAGCAGCCCCTGGCAGAAGGAAATGCTTAAGTCTTTATGCCATTGCTGCTTGAGCCGCAATTAACAAACGTGTTACTATCCAACTGCAGCCCCCACATTTTCTCTGTTACCTCACAATGTAGTGAGTGGATGTAATGTGTTTTTGTGCGTGTATGTGGCGTGTGTATATGTGTACAAATTAGAGCTGAAGGGCTTCCTGTGATTTCAAAATGATAATTTCCTGGCAATATATTACACTCTGAGCAGGAGTCACCAGATTTCTCACCATAAATGAAGTTTAATGTTAAAAAAACAACTAAGGATAATACCTGAGGCTGTCAACATTAACGCGTTAACGCACATGATTAATTTGAGAAGCTTAACGCATTAATGTTTTTCCAAAGCAAACTGACTGCAGCGTGTGACTTTGTTTTGAAGTCAGAATTTACGAAAGTAGATCTGAAAATGGAGCGTGCCAGTTTACCTGGGGCAGCCCCCCCCGTCTATAATTTTACATAACAGTAAAATGCAGCTTTCTCTTGATATTTTATTGCAGACTTAAAATAAATGTTGAATTCCCTCCAAAACTTCATCAATCAGGTGCTTACCATAGCCACAATAGGGCTGGGCAATAAAGTTATCTTTACAGGAAATTCCACATTAAAAAGAAGCGTGACAACAGGCAGTGAGTCCGCACACCGGAACCCAAAAATACACGTCAGTTTCTTCTGCAAAACATGTTTAAGCGATCGGTTCAGACAGAGAAACCACGGGAGACAAAAGCAAACTCTGTCTCTGCTCTCTGTCATGTTGCTGCATGAGTCCCTCCTCCACAAACAGTGGACAGTGTTACAGAGCCACAGTGAAGAAATCAAACAGACTTCAGGAGATATTTTTGTGGAGTCCAGTAGTGTTGATTTTGTGGCTAGGCTCGCCAGCCCCCTGGACAGCTACAAATAACTTCAGTTTACCAGTTTATATCCGCTAATGGCAACATCACATGACCTCAATGTTTTTTTTAGGTTGCTTGTTGATCTGTGAGGGGTTCAACTGGGAATGAAGACGTCTGACCAGCTCTATCTGCAGTATAACATCACACTTTCTGACTTTCAAAGGGAAAGAAATGTATTTCTCCTTTGAACCTCGCTGAATAATGTCTGTCACTAGAACTAGTGCCCGAGACACGATGCTTAACCATGAATAGCTTAATATCCACAGAACGGGCTGGAAAACTCTCAACATCTGAAACGACTGTATGAGCTTCTGTGGAGCACAGCCAGACTGTTGTCGGCCCCTGGTCAGAGCTGCAGACGCTTCACTATGTTGGTCAGTTTGTATTCGAGGGCGGAGCGGTGCATGCGCTCTGCAAAGCTGCATTCCTAATCATTCAACCTGTCTATTTCATCAGACAAGAATAAGATGAAATCTTATGAAATAAGTTTGAATTAAATGATAAAAAATACTGTTTTTTAGTTTGACCACATTGGCATTAAATGCACAATGTAATATGACTTAAGAAAGACTAAAATGTCAACAGTTTTTTCCTTGACTAAAAACCAGACTTAAATCATGTTTTTTCCAACTAAAATATGACTTAAATGCTCAGGCTTTCATTTGACTGAAACTTGACTAAATAAAAACAGAATTAAGTTGACTAAATACCATAAAAATTAACAAGGGCATTGTACACAGGACTGAGACTAACTATAAAATTAGCTGCCAAAATTAACACTAGTGTTAAGGACAACAAACTAAATATGAGTAAATGCAGAAAAAAAGAGTACGATCAATTTATCAAACAACAGTTGAACAAGGAGACACAAAGTTCTCCGGCACCCTGCCAGCAGGAACTTGCTGCCCCCTCTTAATCCAAACCCGATTTGTTTTTACACAAGCACACAGAGCTTATTAAGCCTATAAAGTGCTCAAAGTGAACTCATGTTATCCTCCAGTGCTGAGGAAATTGTTGACAAAAAGTTGACACAATTGTAAGTGGAAATGGTACTTGGCATTATTTTGGATATCTGAAAAGCAATGGAGTGCAGATTAGATGGTCTGCAAAATAATAGTTGGTGCAAACCAAGACAGGAAACACCAAATGGACAACAACGGGGAGCTGCTCTCTGAACTGTAAAATCAAACAAAGAAGCGAAACCAGAGGCTGAATGGTTTCCTCTTTAGATCAAAATTTAACTGCAAGAAAATTGTTCAAATGTGGCGAGCACCCCAAACTTAAGGTTTAGATAATGATAAACTCCTCAATTTATTTATTTTTCTTAGCATACTAAAAGCGGGCATTAAAAATCATTTCCAAAGCATAATTAAATTTTTTTTTTTTAAACCCTCAAGTGCATCAACATACCAAGTCAAAGTAAAAAGGGGATTTTTAGGGAGACTTACCATGTATTGAGTTGTGTCCCACTGTTAGAGGGATGGGCCTCTCAGGATGGGACTGCACATGCATCTGTGTGTGCGTGGTATGTGTGTGGTAGTATTTGGGCTTTATAACATACTGCTGGCCCTGACCTGGCTGCACAGGCATCTGTCGGATCCTGGAGGTAAAGAACATAATCAAATGTCAAGATGCATTTGCATATTTTTTTTATTAATGAAATGGTGGTCACATAAACTTCTTAAAAAACATTCAAAAAATGACTAAGACACATCAAAATCATTCATGTCTTACAGGCAGAGGTGGTTAGAAACCAGAGCATGTGAGCGGAGCACGAGCGGGACGGATCACAGCTCACGGAGCTGTCAATAATGTGCAGCGCTCAACACCTCGCCACACCGCTCCGCTCCATTCCGCTCTCCGCTCAACTCAGATTTCACTCTGCTCCACTCCAAAATCGCTCCACTCACAAAACCAGAAAGAAAGAAAAAGAAAAAAAATCCCCACCACATCTCACAAGCAGCTGTGGGTCGCATCACTCCTCCCAGTCCGTCGTTTTCCTCATATGGCTTCATAACCCCGACATTTGTATTTGAGGTCACAGCCTTTAAATCTTATCATAATTTAAGGGGAAAAAAAACAAAACACCATGTTGTGCGCACTCATGCAGGCGAGCCGCGCACACTCGGGCAGGTCTAGACATGATGTGAGCGGCATTGGAGCGGAGTTGAGTGGTGGCACTCCAATTCCGCTCTAGACTGTTTGAAAATCCGCTCACAGCTCCACCTAAAATTTTTCACTCCTGCTCACCGCTCACTCCCGCTCCGCTCACATGCTCTGTCAGAGACTAGGTCTATTTCTGTTCAAGCTAAGCAGCTAAATTATCTGCTTTCAAAGTTTAGATGGGTCATTCTGGAGAAACATTTCGATACTCTCATCTCTCTCTATGGAGGTAAAATTGGTGCAAAACAGGTGAGCACCTGTGACAGTGGATTTTGTAGTTGTAGAAAATAGTTACACGTGTATCAGCAAATCTGAAGTCACAGAGAAAAATGCTGTAGGAGCTGCAAACTTGTGCAAACACACACTTGTGTTGCAAACACAAAACTACAGTTACACCTTCTCAAATACTTAATCACAGGTGCACAAATCCTTTTCCACAAGTTGCAGATTATGAAACTCATATGTTCACACTTTTGCTACAATTTTTGCAGCAAATGTGCGGCAAAATACATCTGCACACCCGTATCAAATAATTTCCATGGTTACTGTTCTAGCACAAATACAAGTCAACAAGTACAAGTGCTTGAATCTGCCACTACGAGTCACAAATGCTGTTCATTCGTTCACAGATACACAAATGACTTTTGCACCAAACATCTCGCTATGTGTGGAGCAGGAATGATATGTGCGCTTGTAGAGCGAGGGGGCGGGCGCCAGGCTCAGCACAGAACCCTTTTGACCAATCAGAGGAGCTGTTTGAGAAGGCTCCGGCGGGCCGAACCTCATTGGTTCATTTGGGTACCTGTTGCTCGGGGTGGGGCGGGGGTTTGTCCTGCCCCTTGTCTCGTGAAGGGGGAGGGGGGAAACCCGCTTTAGCCTCAAGTCGACGAAGCGACTGAGCAGAGGAGCTACCTGGCATCCGCCGACGTGCAACGAAAAGGTATGGTCACCCAAATTATACTTTTTATTTACACGGCAGTTTGTGCTGTGGTCACCTGCGTCTGTAATCAACTTTACTCAGTCGGGTCCATGGATCTATTTATACATCCAGGGTTGGGTCAGCTAGCTAGGGCAACAACGCCAGAGGCATCTCTTCGTCCACTCGCAACGGATTTTAGAATTGCCAGGAAAACGGTGGAATGTCCGACCCTGACAGGACGCCCTCCTCTTGTAAAAATTACACCCAGTTACACCCATCAACATACGGAGATGACTCTGTGACTGTGGGCGTAAGAATGCAGCCTAACAGGTTATTTTGTGACACAACAGTTTATAGCGCTCAAAACTCATATTCCAAACTGCAATCGTTCACAATACTGTCTTATTGTCAGTCTTACATATTCTTTTATAATCGCTTCTACTCTGACATAAATACGATTCAAGCACAGACACTTTCATACAAACTGTGAGGAACAAACATACTGTGGAGTGTTTCCACCCACATCCAACTTTTGTGAAGTGTGACACCCAGATTAATTTCAGATTTCTTGTTCATCATAGTAAATATTAAAGTTGCCAGACATTTTTCTCACAATCACAAAGATGTTTCCACACAATGCAGCGCACTCTTTCATCCAAGTACAACGCTTCACATAAAGTTTACAGACGGCTGCCTTGCCTGTGAGAAGTGGAAATGATGTCAGTAGGCCCGCCTTTTTCTGATAGAAAAGCGGGAAAAGACATTGAATATCGTTACATCCTGTTATGGAGTGGATGGTGTTTTTTTCAGATTTTAAAGACTGCATGAAAGTAAACTGATGTAATTTTCTTTCATGCCCTCTGCCTCAGCCTCATCCTAGCGAGAGTTTCTTCCTCTGTGTGTCTGTGTGTGTGTGTGTGTCTCTTTGATTACAGGAAGGAGATCGGGTGTGCAGGTGTCAGGTGCCCAGCTGGTAATCAACTCAACTGCTACATTAATCAGGCTTCTTCTCCACCACACTGCCAAATCTTACACCCCTTTTACACAAAGTTATCCTGATAATAAAAGATCCGATGTTGTCTTTTCGTTTACACCTGGTGTTTTTGATGCACTGTCATTATCCGCATTGAGATCGGATCTCTTACCTCCACAGCAGAACCCGCGCAGAAGTTTCCTACATAAAATACAAACTCATTATCTGTAGAGCACAGTGTCAAGTTACTGCTAATGCAAACTGAACATTTTCTACAGCTGCAGCTTCACATTAAAAGAATTTAACTGGTAAAATGCGGGTTGGCTAATCACTGAAAATACAACGTGCTCAGTTAGCTTGGCTAGCTTACCGCTTTCGATCACTAACAACGTGTTTGTGGAGCAAAACAACGGTCATTTTCATTTGTTGACATTGGATTCATTTTAAATATGTCTGGAGTAGTTTTATACTGTCTGTAAAAGTGATGGAACAAGAACGGAGCGCAGATGACGAGCTGCCTGCAGGAGACGGGTGAGCAGACAAACTCCTCATTCATTTCACACCAGTTCATACTTTCCAAGCTGCATGTCCACGGGGGTCCACGAGGGTCCAGGCAGAAACCTCTGCGGACACCCACGTGCAGCCAAAAATTTGTGGCCACGCAGACTGTCTGCTTTGAAAGCGCACAGACTGTTCGTTCATGTGTTGATAGAGCAATGCTTTGAATTAACTAGTTTTGCTGTAGATTAGGGCTTAACGATATATGTTTAAGCATCGTCATGGCGCTGTGCACATGCACAGTAGTCACACTGCTGGACCTGCAATATTCCTTTTTCTAATAAATATAAATAAAACCGTTTCAGTTCTGAGTTTTGTCCTCAGTCTCAAGCTTCTTTAGAAAACAGCAGTGGGAGCAACTCTGCAACTGCCCAGTAAGCATTAATAAGTTCACTGACAGTGCTGCATTTTCCTTCATATGCCACACAGACGTTGGCCCAGTTAATTAATGGATTAAGTAATTTTAAGGCGTATTTAACAAAGCCTTCTCTACAACCCGCTGCAAACATGCACTAACACAGGCACTGTTCCTATCATGAATATCCACGCTGTCTCTGAGACATTACGTTTTACTAAATAGCTAGGATAATTAATGTGACGTTGAGCTAAACGGCTGAATCTCTGTCTGGATAATTCAGTGATGTTTCAGTGAGTGAATCAAATCTACCGCGCCGGAGTCACAGCAGAGTCCAGATCAAGTCGACACTTCAGTCTGTGGGTCTTCAAACAACAAAATCACTTTGGTTAGGGTTTGGAAGAGGTCGTGATTTCAGTTAAATATATTTTTTTAAAACTTTATATGTCTCAAGTCACTGCTGACTTTTGTCCATTAAAAAGCAGACCATGATCTTCCCCTAACATGAACCACCTGCTGTCAGTGCTAAACATCCTCACTGTGAGGGGATCGTGAGTTGCACGACTGCTTATTTTGTTGGAAACCTGTTGAATACATCATCAGTGTCAGAAAAACATTATGTAACAGCATTTCCTCATGATGTTACCCACAAAACTTGAGCTGTTTGTTGTTGAAAATCAGCTGTAAACATTATTTATGAGGCTTTCATTCATTCAGAGTACTGCAGGCTGTGCAGGCTGCTCTAGCATGCTTAAAGTATCCACCCTTTTCCTTACTTTGCTACATTACCCATGATTCATAGCAGAAGCGGGTTGCTCTCTTCTGGTTGATCTGGTGTTTACGCTTGGAGTAGCATTCATGGTCGCTGTGAAAGCCGGCTTTTCGCAAAAATGGAAAAAAATGGGAGGTGGATCCACAGTGCACATTTTAAAAGGTCGTGAGGACAGTTCTGTAACAGTACCTCACCTGCTGCTTCTCACAGAGTGGGCAGATGACATGAAGCAATGGCTTGATGTTAGCTACATCTACATAGTAAATTATCTTGTGTTTTCTGAAGGTGTTGATGGCAAAGTATTGCGGAATTATAAAAGCACAGAAGCATATAATTACCTGCACAGTAACAAAACAGGTAAAGTACTGCTAAAGAACCATGGTAACTTTATATTTCTGAAGGCAGCAGTAGAGCCCAGCCAAAGTGTCAGTCAGGCTAAACACTCAGCATGGGTAATGCTGATGGAAAGTGGAGTCATGGAGACAGTCGGCATTGCCGGATTAGGGAAATCGTGGAGCCATGTAGCAGCTATTCTGTGGAAGGTATTCAGAAACCAATCTCCGTTCTATTGCTTAACCACCACAATTAAACTTAACTAGGCCTGTCGCGATAATCAATAAATCAATTAATCGTACGACAATAAAAAATGAGGTTGATAAGTTTGCCGGGCTCAATAATTTCCATTTACCAAAGACACTGGATGACAAGAGAGTTAACTCCAGTGCATTGGTCTCGACTAACTCCTCTCGG